>JAHUTJ010001035.1:0-23299 GCA_036250325.1 Characodon lateralis
CCAAAAAGCAGAAATCCTGATATCAAACATCCAATTATATACACATCTTCCACATCCTCGACTGACATTATCGACAGACACACAATCCTCCACTTCTGCCAGGAGTCCATCGTGTATCCAGAGAAAAATGTCCCGTCCGGGTAAGTGGGCTCTCTCAACCCCTGTCTTCTTGTCGAAAAAATTTTATCAATTGCATTGAGAGACCAGCTGACCAAATCCATATTTTGGAAGAATTTGGAAATACAGCTGTCTAGCCAAGACCTTAGAGGTTTGTTAGAGAGAGTTGTTCGCAGACATTATCCATTCGGTCTGTTTCAAATTCTAGCATCATGACATCCTGATTCTGCTGCTTTCCCATCTTTGAAAGAAGAATTATTGTATGTCATCAGGGCTTCTTGGTTAAACAAATGGGAAATAAGTAAAAGCCAAGCAAATAAAAACTTTCTGACACATAGTGTTTTCACTTTAAAATCATTTTCAGACGGTACAAGGCACTATTCATGTGGCAAATTCCCAGTTTACTTGATTATGCTTTTTCTTTTAGTTTTCAACTCTTGTTCAAAGGCCAAATGGTATGCTATGCTCACAAAAACATGAAGTTATTACATGGCTAATTATATTCACACATCTTACAAAGGTAAACTGTTTGAAGGTCAATGTAAGGATAAGGAGACTCATGTTTACTCACTAACATGTTTGAAAACCCATTATTGTGAACAGCCAATCTAAATTAAGATGGCTTAAGAAAATTCCAGTAACAAATCTTATATGCATCTAGGTTGCAGTCATACTTACCCAGAAAGATTTCTGCTGCAAGCATGTGTTGAATTCAGTTTTTTAGCATGTGCAAGTTACCTTAATTCACTCACCTTTGGATTCTTGTCACATTGTGAAGAAGTAAAAGAAAAAAGAAAAAAAAGACGACAACTGCTAAACCACCCAGGAATCCTTTCATCATTCAGAAATGTACCCTGGGTAAGAAAGTAATGATGACATGCCAACACTTTCTCACCTGCGGTCATGGCTGCATGCGATGTGAAGTCCTTGAAAGACATGCACATTCATGCAAAAACATGTAATAAAAAAAGAAAAAAATCGTGACTATCAGACTGCAGGCATTCATACAGAGACATGCTGACATAACAACAAAAAGTACAATTTTCAAGTGTTTTCTGTGCCTTTCATTCGAATCGACCCACATGAGACGTTTATTTCTCATCTTGATATATACTCACAGGGAAACCCCTCCCCCCCTTTCCGGGACTGTAGTAAATCAGTGAGTGGATTTTCAGGGAGAAATGATGACAGGATAGATAGATGATGACAAGCAGAAGAAGATGAAAATTGAAAATGCATTTTAAAAGTCCAAGCATGTACACTATCTTCTCTTGGATTTTTAGAAGAGCTGCTAGGATGTCACCGCAGAATGCAAGTGCACAGTTGCATCTCAACAAATACCTAATGGAAAAGTACATTCATTTCAATAATGTAACTTAAAGTCTTAAACTCTTATGAGTTAAATATCAAGCATTTCGTTCTATTATTTTTTTATTGACAGCTCACAAAAAATGAGGATATTACTTAAGATCAATGAAAATAAACTTTCAACACGGATATGTTGGCCTACTGAAAAGTATAACCATGTACTGTACAGTATATGCATTCAGTACTTGGTCAGGGTTCCTTTTGCATGAATAACTGCATCAGTGCAGTGTGACATGGAGGCGATCAGCTTGTTTCTCTGCTGAGTTGTTAAGGAATCCCAAATAGCAGCCTTCAGCTGGTCTGGTTGTTGACTCTGGAGTCTGATCTTCCTCTTAACTATGCCCAATAGATTCTAGGCCAATCCAGTTTGCCAAGCACATTGACACCATGGTCATTAAACCGAACATTACTACTTTTGGCAATGTGGGCGGGTGTCAAGTCCTGCTGTAATATTAATTCAGCATCTATATGAAAGATTGTCAGCAGATGGAAGCAAGTAGTGGTTTAAAATCTCCTGGTAGATGGCTGCACTGACTTTAGACTTGATAAAACACACTGGACTGACACCAGTAGAGGATGTGGGTTCTCAAATCATCACTAATTGTGGAAACTTCACACTCGGGGACCATGATTTTCAAACAGAGTGCTAAACATATATCTGAAAAGATGACTTTGGAGCAATGAGCAGGAGTGAAGTTCTTCTCCTTGGCCCAGGTGAGATGCTTTAGACAGGGCAGATTGGGGATTTCCTGACAGACTGACCCACTTTCACCTGCTGTGTTTAAATTTTTATGAAAAATGTAGGCTAATGAATATATATACACTCATAGTTACAGTGCTAAATATGACCATTTTTATTCTCAGATGGCCAATATAATTTACAGCAACATTACATACAAATATCTACTGTTTGTAATCCTACATTTTTCACTGTATGAGTAACCTCTGCAGCAACTGACTTTTTTCTGTTACACCATCTATAATATTTTCACTCTCTCTTTTACTATCTTTAGTACATCTGGGTTTTATAGGTGGAAAGAGTACACAAAATATTTACTCAAGTACAGCTACTTGGATAAAAGTTTAATTAAATACAAGTAAAGTTACCAGTGTGAAATGTTACTCAAAAGTAAAATGTACCTCATTCAAATTTTACTTTCAGTAAAGTTACTTAGTTACAGTATGAGCAGAAAAAAAGTCCCTCTCATGCATTTCATAAAAGAAAAGAGGAGATATTGGTCTCAAACAGTTTTTAATTGAAGGAGCATCTTTATAAATAAAATGCAACACAAAAACAAAAAATGTAAACATATGACAACTAGGAGGTATTATGTCTAAACATGAATTGCTAAATTTCTTCTGATGATTTCTGTCTTTACGGTTCTCTGCAGCTGATCTTCTCCCCTGTCCCAGCATCCTTCTCTCACACCAAATCCTCTGCATCCTTCACTAAATCTATGAAGCTTCTCTGTGGTTTTCCTCTTCCCGGGAACCTAGCAGTCCTGATCTTCATCCACTATCCCTCATATCTAATAGTTTTAAATATCTGACTCCAAACTAAATACCTGATCCACTGTTTCAGCTTTAGCCAATATGAAATGCATGTTCAGTATGTGGGATTGCTGCAAAGTCAATGTAAGCGACTGTCCACTGTCACTACATGCTCATTGAGGAGGAGTGAATGCTTCAAGTTAGTTACTAGATGCAATCTGCTGGGTTTCTTTATATAGAAAACTATTTAACCAATTTGAATAATAAACTGAATTTGACTGCATTGTTTGATAACTAGGATAAATTGGAATGTATGTACTTGACTTGGAATCTGTATGATTCGATTAAATTGACTTTGGAAAGTGCCTTGAGATGAAATGTGTTGTGAATTGGCCCTATGTAGATATATTGAATTGAATTATAATAACGGTATACTAGATAAAGCCGGTCCTGTATTGCTTGTTCATGTGTTTACAGGACCCCTCCGTGGCCATGTGCTGAGCAGATCTACCTGACTGTGGTGGAGGAGAGGTAGAGATGGCATTTGAGGCACCCTGGTGCTGCAAAACAAGAGCATGCTGCGTAACTACAGGGTCTAGTATGCCAGCACCTCCATGGGCCAAGCCAACCATTAAGTTTTGTATGCCATTTCACCCTACTTTAGACACTTCTGGTTTAGATGTTGAGATGTGAATAAACAGGAGGATTGTGACAGTTGTAGCCCATGTTCTCAACTTCAATGTGTGGTGGCTCTTGCAGGTCTGATTACAGCCACAGTCTCTACCTTGTGAATGTTTCCCAGATTCTTTAATTGTCTTTGCATTGCAAGACTTGGGGTTGTCCCTGTTGCTTGTACAAGCACACTTTTTCCTTCCACTCAACTTTCCATCAATGTTCTTGGATACAGTACTACAAAAACCCTACATCTTCAGCCATGGCTTTTTGTGGCTTACCCACCTTGTGAAAGGGGTTCATGACTGTCTGCAGGATAACTGCCAGTTAGCAGTCTTCTCCATGATTGCAGGGGCCATAAAATTTCAGATTTTGTTTTTTTTTTATTGATCATCTAATATTCAAATCTTTAGAGAAGCTGTATCTTTTTTGCTGTAAGTTACAATTATTAAAATCAACAAAAAAAAAGCATTTAAAATGTATCAGTGTGTGTAAATAATAGATTTTTGAGGTAGACATTTTATAATGGAATAAATAAATTTGAGATGCACATTTGTATTATGACAGCCTATCTATACCTATACTTGACTTACTCATAGATTGTAATAAAAGACACAAAGCACCTCTTGGTAGTAACTAGAAAAAAATTTTTCACAGTTTCTGAAACTTTTTCTGTAAAATACACACAAGCTGCAGGTGCCAGAGTTCAGTCATTTCCGCTTTAAAACATGTCTCGCACAAAGTTCTTCCTCTTCCATAATGAACAGAATGACAGCTGCATCATTACTACATGGGGATCTGTTCACATCTAGGCTGGAAAATGCTTATTCCATTTGTGTGTTTGTGTGTGTGCAAATGTGATCCATCATTACCATTCCAGTGTCCATCTGTTCTGCTTTGACAAAGTGGAAAGTTTCTGACCAACCCCTACAGATGTATTATAGATATCTATCCTCGAGGCTTTCATTTCTGCACAGATGTGAGCGTGTGTGTGTGTGTGTGTGTGTGTGTGTGTGTGTGTGTGTGTGTGTGAGTGAGTGGCACAGACAAAGAGACAGGCAACTGTCGCTTGATTATGGAGGAAGAGATGTGGGAGGAAAGAAGACAGGGGCATGCAATGATGGCACAAAAAAGAACAGAAAGAATACAAAATGAATGAGAAAAGGGGAGATGTGGAACAGGAGTGAAGAGAGAAAGAGGAGATAGGAATGAAAGCCAAAAACACTATGGATTTTCAAAAAGTGGCGAAGGAAGGATGATGACTGGAGTTGTAAGTCTGTGAATGGTTATGGACAATTCAGACGAGAACTGCGGCACTAAAAGGGCAGACAGATAGAGCACTTAATAGACTTTTGAAAGGATGGTCGGGCTTGGCTCAGTTGAAAATGGCGAAAATGGACACAGAGTGTTCCATCCACACTGGCATGGTCATACCAGTCTGTGTTGAGTTACCAGGATTTCATATTAACTTTTTTAAGTTCAGTTCTTAACATTGAAGATATATTTTTTTGACTCTTAGTAACCTAATATTTGTATTGCATTAATTCGTATTCTGTGTTGTTGCCCAAGAATACTGGATATTAAATCACAAAAATGACCAATGAAAACACAAGAGTAAAGATTGGCAAATAAAAAACAATGCCTGCTTTTCCCACAGATCCACAAAACCGGATGTTGTTGGTGTTCTTTGTCCTGTATGCTACGATTGAAATTGTCAAACTTGACCCGGCCGGAGCCAGAAGGCCCGGAATGGAACAGAAAATTGGAGTTGTTCCGTTATTTGACGGTGAACGAAGGAGAGCGGGTCCGTTGACGGTGACGTTCAGTGTAGTCACGGAGAATGTGGAACTGTTCTCATTAATTAACAAAACAACGGAGTTGCTCCGTCGGTCAGACGTGAATGGAACGGAGGAAGCACGAAGGATGTGGAATCTGGGGGGTTAGATGGCCGCAGCACTTGTGCTCTGCCATCTGATGAAAGCTGACTTTCTGCTTTTCTGCTTCATCTCTCTGTAATAGTTACTGAAATATATATATATATCGAAATCACATTCTTTGCTGCTGTCTGTGTTGCTGGCCATTGCAGCAGCACTCAGTTTATGTTCGGAGGTTCCCCTTTGACGTCATAAAAGAGCCCAAAGGAGTATTCTGGAAGTGCCATTTTAGTGAAATTTATGACCATATATCTCAACAACTGTTCATTTCAGCAGCATGAATTTTTAAAATATTTTATCCAAACGTAATTGGATTTATCATGAAAATTCAATGTCACAGGCACTTTAAGGCAGTTTTTGGGGGCCCACTGCCAAGGTGGGCACACAGTGGGGAGAAATTATGAGCACTGGGCTCATCTATCATATATATATGATAGATGAGGGAAACATCTATCATATAAATAAATGGGGGAGAATACAATATATATATTGTATTTCAGGCACTACATCTATGTGATTTAACTTTTTTTTTTTTTTGAGAGGTTGCACTATACCCAAATATTAAAGCAAAAGGGTTTTAAGTAAAACTGTTGCCACAGCATTTATTGTTTTGCCATGTATGTTGGCAAATCAAAAGATCCATCTTAAGGGGTCTTAACATGAAAAACTAAAGAGAATTTTGTGGGAAATTGAGTCTTGTTATAATTATGAAGTTTGTGTTTCAGTTATAGATGGCCTCATTCTGATGAAAAGTGTTCTCCTGCATCAGGGCCTACGTTACTTTTGTAGAGACGTCAGCAGTTCGTTTTTGTATTTGTTTTGTTTTGCCCACTTAATGATTTGTAAAGGAAAGTTCAAAGGCAATAATTATTATCTGAATCAATCAAATAAGTCGAGCTGCCATCATTTGGAGCTGCTCTAATCATTCGTCATGCCAGGCTAAATAAAAATACATATAAAATTTAAAATTCAGAATGTAGACAGAGTGACTGCATAGCATAGTCTGGGATTAATTAATGTTAGTATTGGATCGTTGCTAAAAAAATAGATTAGCACTTGCTTCATTTCCTTAGCATTGGCATATACTGTATTTGTGGTACATATTGCATTTAAGAGTTGCGACGCAGAATTTTTTAATATGTCTAAAAATAATCTGTGGTAGCTTGGCCAAGTTGGAGATTGCATTGTGCATGCTTCTGTGTCAAAATGCATGCTAAAGTGATGCTTGAGTATTTATTTAATCCTATTTAATTAAAACATAGGGCAGATATGCATTTGAAATGTAAAGTAAACATATTTTACTGCTTTCTAAATTCCTGATATGGACAATCTCCAAGTTTCTATGGTAAAATATATGTGAGTCTCATTCAAGACATCAGAGATATTTATTAGGCGCTTGCAAGGTTTGCAAGGTTTGAAAGTTTGACCCCAAATGGTAAACTAGAAGAACAGATGATTAAGTTATTGAAACATTTACCCAATCAAAGGTAAAGTAAAACATTGTTTTAACGTTTCATGCAGCATGAATTTTTTTTTAGGTTGTTAGAAACTTAGGTTGTTACTGTCTTACTGTGGTGACTGCATTACATGTAATAATGGACAATCTCAAATCTTCTCAGCAATGTTGGGTCAGGGTGAATTTCCTGACATAGAGGGTTAATACTGACAGGTCATTATCTCACCGGTCTTCCTCACTCACTGTGTGTCTGCTCCTCCATCAACCACATCAGTCTACTTTCATTTGTCCGGCCTCCATCATGGCACATCTAAATGGCTTAAGTTTCCCCTCACTCTCCCTGCTTCTCACCCCAATTCTTCACAATTTCTCGCCCTGCACCTTTGCTCTATCTATCTCTCTTTGGTAATGCATTGCATCTAACTTTTCCTCTCGCTCTCTCTGTCTCTTTATCCCCCTCTCCCTTTCTCCTATCCATCTGTCCAGAGAAGTGTGTCTAAATAGCTTGTGGTGGTTTGCCGTGCCAGCAGAGTGCACAGATTTGGATAACCGCTGTCTGGAGATATGTTTGAGATAACAGCTACAGTCAGTCACTCCTGGTTTGGCTGCCAACCAGGAGCGTGTAATGTTTGTGTGTGTATGTGCAGAAGATAACTCTTGGAGTGTCTTGCTGTGGTCCTAGCCAACAGTGTTTAGCTGATAGCGACAATGAGAAAATTCTACACGTCAGAAAACAGATTCTGCTAAGGAAAAAAAATTTAATTTTGATAAAACTTTGTCAGCTAGAGAGGAATATAGAAAATACAGATTGAAATATGTGATGACGCATAAAGCAATCTACCACAACTCTTTATCTAGCAGGCCTGCCTTTTTGAGTTCAAACACAGCATGAACCTTCTTCCTGAAGAGTGCTGTAAGTATGAATCGCAGCCAACATGGCTTGCAGTTCCAGGACAACTTGATTTCATTTGTAAACTTAATCTTGCTTAGTTGGGCCTGTAGATGTTGTTAGGCCTTTATCATGGATCCTGAAGCCAATAGAACCTGGTAAAGACCAGATCGGTTTTATTATGTAAAACCCTAAAAAACCAAAAGCGTTTACTGTCATTTTTATCATGTTTGTGTATTTGTGTACTTTTTTGATTAATAGGACGCCATGATGCAGACTTTCAATAACCCTACTTGCTTAAACTGTTTACATTCTCAAGACATAGAAGGCGTCTTACAAAGAAAACAATCAGATAACATGCCCATGTATTTGCTC
Source organism: Characodon lateralis (assembly GCA_036250325.1). NCBI lineage: Eukaryota > Metazoa > Chordata > Actinopteri > Cyprinodontiformes > Goodeidae > Characodon > Characodon lateralis. The sequence goes on from JAHUTJ010001035.1 coordinate 8,303, forward strand.
CATAACTAATAGTAAATAAATGAATGAAGCTCAGTTAGGAATGATAAAACATTTTGTCGCATTATGCGCAGAAAAGATTTGGATCTGGAAAAACATATGGATTCTCTAAGACATGAGGGATAATCCTAGTGACAACACTGCTTAGACTTGAAGCATGTCTTTGGTAAGGCCCAAAGCCCAGAATGAATATACTGTCATGTAAAAGTGTGGCCTGGTTCTGGACAAAAAAGCAAAAAAAAGCAAGAACAAACTCCAGTGGACATTAAAACTGAAATCCCATAAGCTTTTTCCTTGTTTCAAGGCACACAAAAAGCACACACTTCTAGTATGGCTAGGATAACAAGTCACGTGATGATTGCAGCTGCTTTTTGAGATACATGGGTAAGCAGAGCATGCATGCTAAGCAAACCTAAACCAGGTCCCAAAGTCCTTATTTAAAATTCATGCTTGGCTGCTGCCCAAAGAGGGGAGTCTGCTGGGTCCTGCAATAGCTCCGCTGATATTTATGTGTCCCAGCAATACCATAGAAAATGCAGGACAGAGAAAGGAATTAGGGTGTAATGTCTTCAGCACAGTGATTTTCCTCTGCGGGTACCAGCTATGTTATTCTAAAGAGAAATTTGTGCGGGCAAGCGGGCAGGCAGGCAGGCAAATAAACTCTTTGGCCTGGTGGGCTCCTGACAATTTTGCTGTCTCTGAAACTGCCTTTTAAAACAGCCTAATGAATGGCATTCACTTCACCCCAAAATTGGTTGTAATTGAAATTAATAGGCCAGTAGGACTCTAAAAAATATATTTTTATATACACATGCCATATGATCCCCTACCTTTTTTATCTGTGTTATGTCCTGTCAATCACCTCAAACACTTTCATTTGGGTATTTTTAGTTTTTCAATTTTACTTTGCATTGTATATCTTATTATCTAGTTTGTTACAAAAGTAAGTTTATCCCAGATTTTGATTACAGTATTTTATTCAACAACTCTTGTGTTATACAACATAGAATGAAAGACTGAGAATGATAAGATGGGAAATGGTATGACAAAGGTCACAAGCTCTATAGGTATTAAAAATCTTTATTGCTGTTGCTACCACTTCTCTTCGCCTAATAAAGCCACATATCTGCACTAACAAGCTTAACAACTCTTTCAGATATCAGGCACTAATGGCAGGGAAACTGTGCTCTGTCTAATTATTGATATTTGCTGTTCCACAGATAACACCGGCAGCATGTAGGGTAGGGACTGTAGAGGTGGTGAAGGGGAGTTTTTTTGGCAGAATTATTATTTTCCATTTGCTCGGACACCTGCGCTATCTAAAATGTCTTCCAAAGGTTATTTATAATCACTAGGAACTAGTAAGAGCAGTGAAGAGGGAAGGGGAAGTTATTTGACACAAAGAGAGCCAAACCGAAAATAAAACGACAGCACAGAGACAGTGAGGAGTCACACCTAAACTTTAAAGGATGTCAAATGATGCAAGACACCAACATAGATTGTTGCAGTTGTGATAATTAAAAAACCTGACCAAACTTGTGAATGCACAGCCACTGCTGATGTTTTGTACCTCGGAACTGCTTCATCCTGGATATTTGCTCTTCTTCTGACCATTTTCTGTATGACCAATGGAGGGCTGTACATACAAAATCCTTGTAGATTAGTTGTTTTATAAAATACTCAGGTTATCCTGCTTGGCATCAACAATTATGCCAAGCTTAAAGTCACTTAAATCCTCTATATTTGTCATTCTGATGTCCGGCTTGAATTTCAGCAGGTTGTCTTCACCACGTCCAGATGCCCAAATGCATTTATGGTAATTTCTGCCATGTGATTGTCTGATGTTCTAAATGTGGTAATAAGCAAGGTGTACATCAGGGGCGTTTTTAGGGTCTCAAAATATTGGGGGCTTTAGCCCAAATCCAAAATATTTAGACTTCAAAAGACAATTTATAGGTAATTTAAAATTAAAATAATATAGGACATATTGTACCAGTTCTCTGTCTCGGCTGGTTTTAGACTGAATGTAAATTATTGTGAATCAAACAAAAAAGGTTTGCAATAATTTTACTTTTTATTTTTGTTAGAACCTGAATGAAGGACAAGGAGAAACAGAGCTTAGGCCTGATAAAAAAAACAAAAAACATTTTGCTGATGCAAATAATGACACAGGTATTTGAGGTATTTAGAAAAGAACTTAATCTGAATTTTTGCTGATAAAAGTTTTTCTTAAACTCAGAGATGTTTACTTTGGGCCAGTTAAATGTGCTTCTTTTGTCATCTACATTAATTACCTTTTTTAAAGGTTACATTCTAATCAAAGTGTTCCCCTCCTGAGGCTCCATTGTCTTTATTCTTATATTTCAAAAAAGAAAAGTGGTATAAAGTTGATTTTCTTAAATCTTAGTCAAATGGTAAAATCCTAAAACACATTTATTTTATCATGCCAAGAGCTTTCGAAATATTTTATTAAAATCGTTCCTTCTTTTCTGAACCTGTTCTCTTTTCTTGCCATCTTTTCAGCCCTTCATTCCACTTCTGGAGAAATTTGGCTGCCAAAAAATAATAAAAGAAACATTTTTCAACACAGTCTTCTGTTCTGCACTGAGCATGTGAGACATTAGTGCAGTTCTTACTATTAAACACTTTGAGAGAAAAGGGTGTTAAGTTGTGGTGTTTAAAATATAGCATAGAGAGTCATCCTGGACCTCATCAGTACTAATATTACAGTTATTAATAACTGTATACATCTGGTATGTATGTCTCACCTTCAGTAAAACTGTATCCTTGTGTAATTAGTTTAGATATTACATGTGTAATTCAGAAAGATAAAATAGTTAACTAATCAATGGTCCACCTGTGATTAATAGCTATGATTTATTTCTTATTTATACTGCATCTTTGAAGCCAGAGCTGTATGTTTAGAATCAGTACAGAAGATATGAAAGAGAAGAGGGAGGTTTACTTTTGTACTTTCTTCTACGTCTTACTGGAACCAGGAGATATTTTCCTGGTTTATTGATCAAAACTTTTTTCTGTCTACATCTAGAACTAGACCATAGGACTGGCTGCAGGAATGAGATACAATGTGATGATCTGAAGGACGTTTAATGTGTTCAGCTGCGTTAGGATTAAATGCTTTTATTTTGACTGAAGTAAAGGACCAGATAGTTTCACATTATGATGCAAATCTGGCTAGAAGGTCACAGAGAAGGTTGCTACTGTTTTCTATCACAGCCACATCATTTAGCTCAGGTGATAGTCCCTCATCATGACCCTGATGATGCTCATTAGAGTGAACCTCCACCTCATGTCTTGCTGGGTGAATAAGTGATTAGCTGTAACTTAAAATTAGCCCATTCCGAGTCAGCATTCAGGTTTTACCGCAACCTTCGTCTGGGTTATACCGCTCGGCGTCCGCCTGTTCCTGAACACACATGCACCGGGCTCCCACTCTTTGGTTTATGGATGAGCCCTGTTTGAGGCGCTCAGTGTAACATTTCAGGTAATGAAGGAGGCAGGTAGACCTGGAGTAAACTGCTGTTCTGGACTTCTCCAGAATGGCTGTGCGCGTAGTCGCGCAGTCACAGTGTGAAGTATTTTTTGTCTTCTCCTTATAACTAGGGGTGAAAGTAGTTTTAAATTCTTGCCGGTACTTGGGGCGGAGCTAGAGGGGGGGCTGGGGAGGCACTGGGGGCATATATGCATGCATATATATATATATATATATATATATATATATATATATATATAATGTGTGTTTGTGTTAATTGTTACTCTCATCGGTGCCCCCCTCAAGATCTCTCTCCGCAAAGTCCAAACTCACACAAATTAAAATGTATCAATATTGTACTTTACTGAAGGCTGTCTGTATAAGGCAGAAATTAGAATCACTTGACAATGTAGAATATATGTATGTATTTTTTTTTCTCTTTTTTTTTTCAATTGTTAAAGAACTTCCATGTATGAAACAATGATAAACCATTTTCTGATGCAAAACTTTTCTTCAGTTTCCATCTTTTCTTTTGAACAAAGAAGTTAATGTTCTCTGCATTGTGGTCAAGTTTTGATTTCATTTAAATAAAAAAATTGACAGTTCGGTTGTTTTCAGGGTTTTTATTTAAAAGTCTGTAGATGGTAAGTGATTTATTGTTTGTCCTGTCCTAATGCAAGTTGCTGTTTTTTATGTCTGTGCACCACCTGTGTAAAATCTCCCAGTCCATTAAATCGAACGCACCGATCTCCTTGGCAACCGCTTTGTTTTGGAGGTAAGCGCGCATGCGCCCTCGTGTAGTGTATGTGGAATCTCTGGTCATAAGCCGTGTTTTCAAGCGGTACTGTGTTGTTGTAATTCAGCAAAATAACATGAAACACAACTAGTTACTCTCTCTTTGCTTTTAACTGAGATATTTAGCAATGAGCAGACAGACATTAAACGTAGCAGTGCTCGTTTTAAAGGCTGGCCGTTCACAAAAGCCTCGAGCTCCGAGGAGAGAGAAGCAAAGCAGGAGCATTGAGGCTCCAGCATAGCAGAACAGTTCAGAAACAATTTGGAATGAGGGGAAAAAAGCTACATTTATAAAAAGATTAAGTCATGTTTTAGACTGCCTATTGGTGGTGGATCTTCTTTGTGTGCTCGTGAGTTTTTGCAGCCGTAACTGGTTCTGGTAGATGGTTTCATAGCAGACAGCTGTTCTTCCCTCTTCCCCGGTACTGCGTACCGACGCAGAATCTTTTAGTGGTACGCAGTATCGGACCGTACCGGCTCACTTTCACCCCTGCCTATAACTCATTGTCAGGTTAGGTGGGGCGGGACGTGATTATATGGAACACAATTGAAAAAATCTGATTGTTTTTAAATAAAAATGTAAAGTGCAATACCATTTTGTGACTGCATCTTTTTAATACTTCTAAATTTCTTCTATCAAGAAGTCCGGGGCAATTCAGAAAACATCCAGGGCTTTTGCCCCAGAAGCCCAAGTCTACGCGCCCGGTGTACATTATAAAGTGGTTGGGTAGTGGATATAATTACTTAACATTACTAATTAATGTCAAGAACACAGTTTGATATAGAGATAGAAACACATTTATAAAGAAATGCGTCTATTGGATGTATTTCTTGAATTCATTTGATGTTGGCGGGTTGGACCGGCAAAGGGAGAATGCACAGAATGTCGTGTGCTTGGAGACAAAGGCTGACCAGAGGACCGTTAGCTGAACTTAGCTTTGGGCTTACCTTCATTAAACAACTACAACAGTGCTTTTTCACACTAATGTTTGTCTCCTAGATAACAGGATTGATTATGTACAGCAGCAAGTGTAGTCGATGCATGTAAGTCTGTAAGCTGAACGTACAAGCAGGCTGATAACTAACATTCCTCTATTCACACTGCAAAGCAGTGGGTCCTGCTGCAAAAGCTGTATCCTGATGTTGTGGTGACTGTCTGATTTAAAACTGGATAGCGTAATGGAAGCAGTGGAGACAAACAACAGGCTTTAGCTGAAACATTTTCATCTTATTGCCCATATTAAACAGAAGGTAGACATACAATGAGTTCTGGTTCTCATTTTTTTCAAGTAGTGGAGACAACCATTCCCCACTGGTGAGTATGACAGTTAATTAACATTAAGACTAAAGATGGACTGGTGGACGAAGTTATTATTTTAACAGTGGGAGCAACTTTAAACATTCTACCAGTCAGTGGTAATACCATAATGGGTAAATGGTGAGTGTACTTTTTACATAACTTACATGGTGTGTTCTTTCCCTACTCTTTAATTTGAATTTATAGCCTGGTTTTATGATTTCAGCAGGTTGTCTTCACCACGTCCAGATGGTTTATGGTTTATGGTTTCTAACCATAAACCATTTTAATTTTCCAGTCAAAGAATCAGATAATTCACACAATGCTAATGCGAAAGACCAAATTAATCAGTAAAACTTTGACAAACTGCTTCCCACCTTTGCCACCGTTTTACTACAGTGTCTTTTATCCCTAAAATGGGTAATTAAATAATACTTAACTGAGAGGCTAAATATGACTTCCAACAAATTAACCAAGGAAATGTGTACATGTATTTAACTAACACAGACTTAACCTAGTTAGCATTTATTATGAGTGCATACAGTAAATCATATAAATTAAATCTGGTATTAACTCTGTTAATTCTAATCTGTGTATTGTTATTTAATTGTATGGTGAATAGTTTACAGCACCACGAGAGAGTGTTGTTACTTAATAGATAACACACAACATAGATCAGACATAAAAATAAATTAAATAAAGTTAATATTAAGCTGAGATCATTGTTTTTCACTGACACTACCTAGAATTTTCACAAATGAACAGTGACAGTGAATCCATCACTCTTTTTCATATGTGAATTGAAATGAGTGGACTGAAAATATTTGGTGTTTATATTGCTGCCATGGTTACCTACACAGTAAGAAATTCAATGCTTTACATAAAATTCTAAACCTATTTCATAAAAAGTGATTATCCAGGTATGAGTGGTTCTCCTCCCTAACAGCTTTGAACTTTACAGGAGATGTTATTTCCACATCTTCGTTGTTTTGGATAACTGAGGGCAATTTAGCTGTAAGCAGACCTGTTCTTTGAATAAGTAAATGTTGCTGCCAGCGCTGTGGACAATCTAATTTTAAGGAAAATTTCTTCATAACTATAAAGATCAAAATGTTCTATTTTATTTTCATTTCGCACTGTGGGTTTATACTTTTTCTTTCTTAAGATTGTTCAAATAGATAAATATCATCGACAATTAAATATACTGCAATGGATGTTCATATGCTTTTTGATAAAAGTATGGTTTTCATTCCAGCAACATAAGACTTTCACTATTTTTATGAAATATGTTAATAGATAGAAACAGATTGTGAAAAATTAGCTTAGGCATCTGCAGACCTCATACAGCAAGTCTCCCACCATCCAGTTTTTTTGTATGCCTCCTTAATTCTTGCAAGGTTGAATATGGGACAGGGTCCATCCTGGCAAGGTCACCTTTCCATCATAGAGCAACAAAGAATTACACAAAAAGTATGGATGCACAAACAAGGACAATTTAAAGTAACATACCAATGAATTGTTATAATATTCTAATCTTTAATGTATTATACTATTTTAGCAGGAGAGTTTCAGGATATGTGGTATACTGATTTTATTTTTCCCTTTTGGTGTTATGTTTTTGTTTTTGTTTTGTTTTTTAGTTTTGACATTTCAAGTAAGTTTTGTGATTGAATAGTTTATTTCCTGCAATAATGTCTATTTTTTTCTCAGTGCTGCTATCCTAGCCATTTTCTCCCCTGTCCCTCCAGATCTTTGTTGTCTGCACAGCTGCCATGCATTCTGTTAACTAGACTCACCTGATCCTGGTTCCACTAATCACCTCCCTGGAATTTGTTAGCGTTGACCAATTCTTATGTTGTCTAGTCTTTCTTTTGCCATGCCTGTTTCAAGCCCTGTTTTATACCTGTGGCTTTCACTGTGTTATCACTGGCTGGGTTTTGATGGATTTTGGTTGTCTTTGTAAGTTTCTTCTATCTTCTGATGTTTTATTAAACTTTCCACTATATCATGATACCACCATAAAAAATTGTTTGCTTGTTTGTATGTTTTTTTTAAAGAAGAGATCTTATTATACATTTTGCTTGTGTAAATACCAATACTTTGAAATCATGCCTTTTTTATTTTTACCTGAGGTTATCATACTATGAGAATTTCATACTGACATATAGCTAAGCTTGTGGACCCAGATTTTCCCAAGGAGAACCTGCAAGCTGGTCACAGAAAGGCTTCGGCCAGGATTTAAACCTAGATCTTTTTACTGCAAGTAGCTTCAGACATCTGGGCCTCTTTAACTAGACTTTGCTAACCTAACAAATAATGGTTACAGGCAGAAGTGGATAGTCCAGGTCCAGAAAGTAAAAAGCCTGTGCAGAGATTGGATCCAGCCGTTTACATTTCCATCTCCACAACATACACCAAGACTAATCACCTGGTTAAGTGAACAGAATGGAGGAAAATTAGGCAGGGTTTTTATTTTCTGGACATGGATTGTCTACCTCTGGTTACAGGATGACCCAACAAAATATTTTTGTTTTATCAGAAATTACTCATACACTTGGGGGAGGGGGGGGGGTTAGGTCACAATTTAATCAAATAATGTTGAGGGACCCCTTGCAGCATTGCAGTCACTGGGTATAAGGGCTCAGTTGTGCTGTGAATTGTTTTTCTCTCCCATTCTGTTTGGCTTGTAGCACAGAAAAATATATACCAAAACTGCCCAGTTTCCAGGATCAAAGTACATAAAAAAGCTATAAAAAGCTTGATGTATGTGCTGAATGGCGCACAGAATGGCGCATCCCAACCTTACCCCCTCCTGTTCCTTAACACTGCCACTCAGCTGGCTGAAAGAAAGCTACTACTATTATCTATTGCAAGCTTGCCTCTGAGTAGGCCACAATACTCTAACTGTGATAGACATCAGGTTTTAATTCAGCATTAGTAGAAACTGTTTTTGGTTTTCTATTTTTAATAAGTAGTAACCAGATTTTTCAAATTTGGTTTTACATTTTTGTATGGATCTCAAAACCAGGAAATTGTATGCCCATCATTTTGCCCAAAAAAAAGTTCTTTATGATGTGCAAATTATTATTATTTTATTTTAATTTATTTTTTGCTGTGCATAGCAACAGTTTGACATTTTCCCTAATGAGGTAACGGGGTAAATATGCTGATCATGAGGCGAGACTTCATGTGTGTCGACTTTCACTTGACTTTAACTCTCCATTTTCAATCTCTCCCATAGCTTGTTTGGATGTGGTGAGGCTTTAGTGATCGGAGCAGTCTGACACCCAGCTGTGAAGGTCAGCACCATGTCTGATAAAAGCAGTGTGAAGGAAACTTTTTCTCCCTCACTTCCTCTGTAATCTCTTAGTGAAAAAAATGCCAGCTGCCAGTCTCATTTGAAGAGATAAGGGTCCAACCCAATTGCACCTGCCTGGCCGACCACAGTAGAATAACAGCGACAGTATAAATATATAGAAGATAAAAACAAAAATGAGGAAATGTAGAAAATTTAAGTACCCCAGCTAAAACCTCCACAGTAAGAAATCCCAGAGCAGGTAGAAACAGGTGTAAGCCCTTTTATTCTGTTGCTTGTGCTAATACATATGTGTGTGTGCACATGTTCTGGCTGTCCAGTCTTCACTCCAGCTCCCAGTTGGCAGGGTAAAATGGATGGCCTCTGCTATAGATTTTTGGCAGACAAGTCCCCTTACAACCATCTTATATCTTATTACCAACAGCCTCGAACGCTCAAATTGATCTTTATCGGCGTGAAAAGAGAAATCCCCACGGCATGGTCGACCTTTATGGTCCTCACCTTTCATTGGTGAATGTTTTCCACCCGTGAGTGCGGTGTATGTGGGTGTTAGGCGGTCTCATGCCAGTGGAAACTGTCTGAAACACACCAACAAGCTTGATCGAGAGGAATTTCTAGTGCAGTAAGCATGTCCAAGGTGATAGCCTCAAGTTGTTCTTAGAAAGGAATGGAATGAGATTTTTTTCCTTCTTTTTGAATCAAGAAGGAACGATGATGCTGCCGCTGCACCTGCTGCATCAGGCTAATTTGCCTGCTATGAACCGCCATAAACATAAGTTGTTACAGCCACGGGCATTTTATCATTCAAGAGAATAAATTGAACTTCTGTTGGCAGGGAATTTATTTTGGTGGAATGGTGATGAGTGGGAGAGACGTTTCTTGCACCAGCTGAAGTGCATGGTTATTATTGAGAGCTGACAGATTCAAATCATTGTCTGTCAGTTCATAACAAGCAGTCAGATGTTGAAGGTCATATGAATAAAATGAGCATGAACTTCGCCTTTTTGGCAAATCTTCTCTCCAAAGTTTTATTATATACTCCTTGAAACCCTAACACTTGAATTCAGTGACATCTTTTGTGACATAATCTTAAACAAGTTAAGGGTTTATTGAGAAAAGAAATGGTAAAAATATTGGTTCACTTAAATATTTGCCTAATTTTCAAGGCAGTCGGCTGCCACAAGCATTTTTGTACACTATTTTTCACAAGCTGAAATGGAGCTTTATTTTAGAGGTAAACTTAGTGAAAAGTGAAAAACACAGAAGGAACTAAAAATAGAGGATTAATCTAAAATATCAGAATCCTTCCTGTTGTCATCAGGATGAAATTGGAAAATGCCTGCTGTTACTCAAAACTTTTTTTTAGCTCTAACAAATAACAAAGTGTTTGTTACAACAGGACTAGTTAACATCAGCAGCCTTGTGTGTTCTTTGTGTCTCTTTTTTTATTTTTTGTTATTTTGTTTTGTTATTTCTGTTGCTTCACAAACCGAAACACTGGATAAGTGCATCATTACAATTAGTAATCATTGAAGAGCAAGTAACCAGAAAGCTGTAACCAACAGTTCATGGTTGCAAACTCAGCAAACTGAGCCCGAATGAGGAAAGCAGCAAACTAAAGAATAATTAAAAAAGGATGTTTCCCTCAGACTGATTTAACCTGGACTGAATTATTCTACACTGATTCCAGATTTCAGAAATAAATTGTTTTTGATTTGTGAAACCTTTTCTCTGTTTGTGAAAACAATTATGAATTTTTAGTTTTCCTCAAAATATTGTGATACCTTGTGTTTTTAGTACCCCACTCGTTACACGGTCACATTTTGGCTAAATAAACCACAGCTTTTTTCTTTTTTTTTAATTCCTCTGTATTGTGTTTAAAGTTTGTGGACCGCTGTAACTTTCACTTCTGATGTTGAATAGTGAATGCAGCATTTGATTTTCTTTAAACACACCCAAATATAGTAACATAAAAACTAATATTTTTGTATGTCACTTTTTTGTCAATTAAATGAATGTCTTTTGGTTTGCAAAATAGGACTGTGACAGTGGATACGAGAGTGCCATATATTGACCAGCCATTTTATTATGTACAGCAGTCAATTACTTTTTAACACAAATAGTGGTTTAGTGAATCACTTCGCAGCAGCTCAGTGCATTTAGACATCTAGACATGGTAAAGATGATTTGCTGAAGTTAAAGCCGAGCATCACAATTAAGGGAAGGTGAATTGAAGTAACTTCAATGTGGCATGGTTGGTTGTCCCAGTCACGCTGGTGTGAGCATTTCAGAAACTGCTGATTTACTAGAAATTTTGCACACAAGCATCTCACGGGCTTATATAAATTGGTCCAAAAAATAGAAAACATTCAGCAAGTGCCAGTTGCAAGGACAAAAATGCCTTGTTTATGTCGGCGCTCAGAGCAGAATGTGCAGACTGGAGCGATATGAAAGAAAGGTAACTATAGCTCAAATAACCGCTTGTAACAACTATGGTATGCCGAATGCCTTCTCAAAACCAACTGCTGCTAGCTAAGCGGAGAAAAAACATTGCCTGGTCTGACTATTTCAGCTGCGACATTCAGATGCTAGGGTAGAATTTACAACATAAAAACATGGGTGTGGTGTAATAGTGTGGGGGAAATTATTATTGCCGCACTTTGAGCATCTTATTACCAATTAAGCATTTTTTTTAAACCCCACAGCCTACCTGAGTATTGTTGTTGACTATATTAGTTGGACTGAAATCTCAGGGAATGTTTTCAGTAAAGGTCCAGTCCAGCAAGGCACACCTAATAAAGTGACCAGCGAGTGCATTTTAAGCACATTTTTAGACATATTTCAAAGAGAATTATTACTTGTTGCTGTTCAGTGTAAAAAGGATTCCTTATAAATGTGTTTCTGCTCCATCTATTCTGCTTCTCCGGTATCAGCATCTGTAGAGGGAAAAACTGTTTTCTCCTGTTTTCCTGTTATCCATGCCCAAGTTTTTATGTAACTGTTTGGTGTGTTGGTGTGTTTGCATAATATAAGAATGAATCGCTTTGGTTCTGTCTTATAGGAATGTGTTTAGAACCCTGGTTAAGGTACAATAAAGCCTAAATGCCTAAAAACAGACTTTTATCTGATAACTGAGACCCGCAAATGTTTTATAGGGTATATGATGTAAAATTATATTTCTTGAATTAAATCACAAAGAAAAAAAACATTGAAAATTCTTCTGAAAAGTGAACACAAACAACAAAATCAGACAAAGAACTCCTCTGTGACAGAATGTCAGATTTGTAAAGTGTCAAGCAGTGCTGCTTCACTAATACAAACCTGTTTTTTTACCACAAGTCCTTCTTTCGTGCTGTTTCTATACCACCAGCAGTTTTTAACATCATTACACCTTATTCAGTTGTCTCTCTCCTGGATCTTAGGTTCATTAAAGCCCTCCAGGTGTTCTTTCATACATAGTTGCAACAGAAACATACATGAGACCACCATCAGCTAACAGACATTTTGCTACACTACATTACACTAGTCTTTAGTTGCAGACGAGCTCACAGTGCTCTGAATTATAGCCTCCAACGATTCTCAGATCTATGAGGTAAAAAGGAGCCAGTGGTGTAATATTTGATGATGGAGCATGCAGGAGGAAAAAGTAATAAATCACTTGTGGCTCTTAACATCTTTTAGCAAACCCACAGTGCTGTAGCCTGACAGCAGATGGGGGAGATGTAGAGAGATACTAAAGACAAAAGCAAAGAGACAAGAAGCGGATGCGGTTAGATTGAGAAACAAGATGGAAATTAAACCCCAGAATTCCCTCACAGTGCATCTTGTGCAGTTCCAAATAACTCCATTTAGTCCAGAAAGTTGTTCGGCACAAATGCAAGATTATTTTTTTACAATCAAGTACAACATAAAGAAACAATGTTAGGATTTATTCTTTTGATTTTGTTGGGCTGCTGATTTGACCTTCAAGACTACCATTTAAGCCTAGACAGATGGCTACTACTCATTTTAAGGCAGCTGCAGCCCACCTGTAACCCATCTTCTTCCAGTTCAGTAATGGCCCTCTTCAGTATTTATACTTCTTGGTTTCAATCAGCCCTTGACAGAACCTCAAGTTGTCACTACTAACTGTTACTCACCTAGGCTTTTCCCCTCCTATCTGTATTTTAGTTCTTTGTGTGCAAATGCACAGCAAAAGGCGAAAGCGCGCTGCAAACACATGAATGATGCAAACTCCATCTTTCATGAATGATACAAACTCCAAAACACACAAACACAAAAATCCACTGCAACAGAAAAACGCTGCAAAACAAATGTTGCAATCACAGAAAATAGACAGAAGCAAAAGGAAAGATTCAGCAAATACGAAAACAACAGCAAATAGCAAAAACAACAGAAAGTTAAATAGTATGCAAACTCACTCTACAAAATGAAAGTATGCCAGACAATTAGCGGGAGTTGAAACCAAGTCATATGGGCCCAGGCCCTCAGTAAAGACATTAACAGGATGCCCAGAAGAAACTTGGAGGCACGAAAGAAAAGGTATGTTTTCCATTATGTCTATTTTAAATGAGAGGTCATAAGATTTTACAATATTATACAACAGCAGCATATTTACACTGGTAATTTTAGTGATCCTTAGTGGTTGGCACACTTTCGTTCTGTGGAGCAAGATTGCAGATTTTCTTAACATGCTTAATATTTTGTCTTTTGCTTCTGTCTATTTTCTGTGCCTGCAGCATTTTTCTTTTGCAGCATCATTCTGTTGCATTGGATTTTTATGTTTTTATGTTTTATGTTTGTGTGTTTTGTAGTTTGCATCATTCATGAATGGTGGAGTTTAAACCATTCATTTTTGCAGCGCACGTTTTCACTGTTTGTCGCGCGTTTGCACCTGTCAGCCATTGTAAGTTTTTCTTTTTGTTAAAATGTTTGCAGCATGGTGCCTGGCTACAACCTGCATTTGGGTCCTTCACTATCAATGACCATGACATAAATGGTTCAAATATCAGTAAGCAATATTACTCTGCTTCAAATTCAATGTAATGTACAGATATTTCTGTGTACATATTACAGATGTTCCAACTCTGGGAGAAATAACAACAAGAAGTTTAGAAGTTTTATTTCATTAAGTTCATATCTAATATGTTGCTTTAATGCACATTTGATGGTGATCTACATAATTTTATGCCGTCAAAGGACCCACATTTTTTAGGTCTTTTATTTATCAACCTTACTATTGCCAGATCCATTAACCAAATAAACTTACTGGTCATTCGTACAGACTTGAAAATACATTTACATGCATTGCTTTTGTATTGTGTTGCATCTTTTCACTTGAAGCACAATTATCAAAAGAGAAATTGAAAGAAAACCGAATTTACAATCATAAAACAGAAGTAGAATTTAGTCTATAAAATTAATTCAACACTTTGCATAAGATACTTGTTAGATTCTACCTATATTGTTTAATATTGACTTGAGCTACAAGATATATAACTATTTGTATTCATCTATAACTATTTCTGAGTCTATATAATCATTCATAATACAACCCAAATAATAAGGCTAACAGCTGACTGAGCCATCATTTTCCGTAAAATTCTAATATAAATGTTTTGGGAGAATTTGTTACCGATAGAAATAACTATTGTTTGTAGAATATTGATTCATTATTCCTCATTGAATGTTACATTTAAAAATATATATATATAGTAAAATAATTAACTAAACTTAACTAAATTGTGAATTATTTTTATGGATAATTTGTAAAGTACAAATAAAATTCCTTTAAATCTAAATCATTGTATGACATCAAAGGACCCAAAGGTCCCATGAGAAAGTTTTATTTATGTATTTACATTCCTCTTGATCTACCGTTATTTAAAAAAGAGAAGAAAACTCAAATAAGGAATGAAATTAAAGCTTTTGCAGCTCCCAGTACCCCACTCACAGAATCTTAATTTGTCACAATATCAGAATCAGAATCAGCTTTATTGCCAAGTTCGTGCATACAAACAAGGAATTTGACTCCGGTACACTTTGCTCTTTTGTTCTGTTTTTGCATTACAGAATATACAAATTTACAATGTACAATAT
>JAHUTJ010001036.1:0-23288 GCA_036250325.1 Characodon lateralis
TCTGCTCTTACTGGTGCAATGTGCAATCAATGAAGACTGGCTACCAGGCTGGTCCAATTTAGCCATGAAACCTCCCACACTAAAATGACAGGTGTTTCAGTTTCATTGTCCAACCCCTGTATGTGTATGCTTTGGGTCATTGGAAGGTGAACCTCTGTCCCAGTCTCAAATCATAGGTAGACTGTCATAATGTGTTTTTAACCAGACTCTGAATGACAACCACAAGTGAACCAAGGCAACATTTTAACAGTTTAAGTTTTACATGAGCAAATGTGATCTGGAACCAGGGACAAGATTGGGGTCTCACTGAGGGGAAAAGGAGAGGCTTAGAGAGTTCTTGCATAAGATGGCAAAATATAAAAACAGTTTCTTTTGTTGTTGGACTTATGAAGCCAGGACTTCCAGAAAAACCCCGGGAGGAATAATTGTGTTCCACAATGGTTGAGGTTGGCAGATGGGTGCAGATGAAGGGAAAGTGTCTCCAGGCTTTTCAGGCTCAGTGTTTTTTTTTGTTTCTTGATCCTTTTCCATAAAGCGGTATTTCCGTGGGAGGGTGTACAGGCAGGTGAATGATTCTCAGAAACAGGTGAATACTGCTCTAGAAAACCTGGGTCTGGGAAGGAGGCAGAGTGGAGGCTCACAGCTGAGACAATCAAGGCTTCAATTACCTTGATCCTCAAAACATGACAAGAATTAACTGGAGGCACGAAAAAACCACAGAATCTCCGGCAGAAACCAGTGAGATAACTGCAGAGCAGCAGAGGTCTAGCTGTTTACCACTGATGTGAGACAACGGCTGATGCCTCCCTCTGGTTCTCCACTCCCCTTAAGCCCAGGTTGATTGCTCCCTGATGAGCAACAGCTGTGCAGGAGCACCTGCCAGTCACATCCTGAGTGGAAGGAGAGAAACACAGCATAAAAAAAACCAGACTGCACCCAGCCTGCACACAACCACCGTGGATATGACAGAGACAGATAGATGTCTTGCTTATGAATTAATATTCCTGAATTTAACATCATCAGTCCCTGCTGCTGAATAACATCCCCACAGCATGATGCTTGTGACACTGTCACCAGCTGCCATGCAGTAGCCTTGGCAGGGGCCTGCGATCTAGGAGCCTGATTTACTAAAGGTTTGCGAGTATGAAAAGATGGGCAAACTTCATGGCACGCACAAAGCTGATCTACTAGCAGGTGCAATGAGGATTGTCTCTGTCAAATGAGGATAATAGCAGGAACAAACCATTTAGTGCGTTTGGCTTTGTGAATATGCAAAATATATGTTGATCATCAGAATGTGCATAATACTGGGAGGTGTATATGCAAATGTAATTACTTACCATCCACAATGCGATTTGTAAATTTAAAGGGATTGCGGGTGCAGTTTCTGCATCTATATTTAGCATGTTTGAAAGGCATCTGCATAGTGGCTCGCGAAAATGTCTGTTGTCATTGTTTAGAGCTTAATTTTGCTGTAAGTCTGACAGTGTGTGTACCTCACCTGTGACCGTTCCTGCGTTGCTCTGCTTTGCGAGTGATTCCTGGACTTATGTTTGTCAGACAGGGGATGGGGGGACAGGAGCTAATAAAGTCAGCTTTTCCAGGTTTTATGATTGACATTTTATAATTTAACTGTAGATTTTGTTATTTTGATGTATTTAAATGGTTTTTACTGTTGTTTTGTAGCACGTCGAGATACTCCAACTCCACCTCTTGCAAACTGTCCATGATGACAGCCAGCAGCACACGCAAATATATCATTTAAATAGGACAGTCTGCACCAGTTATTATTTGTGCGAGTAATCTTAGTAGATCACCTGCAACATGCCCACTGTACGTGCACTTTGTTTTTTTGCACCCGCAATTTAACGCCACTTATTTTGGATCTTAGTAAATCAGGTTTAATGAGTGATTTTCTATTTTTCAGATGGTATCTTGTCTTCTTATAGTACTGAAATGAGAGTAAGATAGGAATCTGTGACTTTACAGTAGGGCAACAGTGACGTATGGAGGTGGAAGCATCATGCTTTTGAGATGCTTTTCTTCAGCAGGCATAGGAAGGGCAGAACTAAATAAGGGCAATAATGGAAGAGAACATGTGACAGGGCACTAAAGATGTGAGACTGGGGCAAACCTTAACATTTCAGCACAACAGTAATCTTAATTTTCCAGCAAGAGCTACTTAGGAGTAGTTAAGTAAACTTGTGTTAGAATGGTCCAGTCAAAGGTCAGAGTTTCAGATAACCTCTTATAGCTGGACCCAACCTCACTTCCAAACTGACTGAGCTTGAGCTATTTGGCAAAAAGAAATTCAAAATAATGCCAGGTTTTAGGTTAATAAAGCAGATAGAGACATACCCCAAAATACTTGCAGTTGGAATTGCAGCAAAATATGGTTCTTCAAAGTATTTACTAAGGGGTGTTGAATACAAATGCACAACACACTATTCAGATTTTTGTTTTTGAAAACAATACATATGAAACGTTTCTTCAGCTTCATAGTTATGGTTTCTTTATCACAAAATCCATATAAAATACGATGTTGCCCATAAGCACATCTTTTTCATTTTGAATTTAAATTTCACTCAGCTATATTTAGAAGCAGTTGATCAATATTTTCTAATAATATAAACATATTTTTTCTAGAATATAGTACAATTTCACAATCATTTCATGAGAAGATGTAGAAACATTTTATTTCAACTTCATGGGCAATACTGTACACTGAAGTGTGTGGATATAACAAAATGTGTAAAGGGATGTGATACCTTTTGTAATGCACTGTATGTATATGAAATTGTCTAAATATTCATTTGACTCTCAGACTTTTTCTGTTATGTTCTTTAAGGTGCTGTACCTGATTTTCACCATCGTGCTCCTTTTCTGGGCTTGTTTCCTGCCATTTTGGATTTGGCAGCTGCTAGGCCAATTCTGTCCCTCCTTGTCCCTCTCCTCAAAAGTCAAACGCAACATCAACTATCTCACCACATGCCTGACATACTCCAACAGCTGCATCAACCCATTCCTCTACACACTGCTCACCAAAAACTACAAGGAGTACCTGAGGAAGCACAAGAGGTCCTGGACGGCTGGCAGCTACTTCAACAGATGGAGTCGTTTTCAGCGGTCACCCCGCAGGTCACCGTCTGCCAGCAGTCAGCAGTGCACCGAGAGCTTCATGCTCACTCATACAGCTTCACTGCGAGCTCATAATACAAGCTTGTGAGGTAGGAGCAGCCTTTTCTGGCCTGAATTTGTGTAAAGTGTCTATATTTTCCCTTCAACATCAATTTCTTTAAATAATAAAACTCTGGCAGCAAGTTGATGCTTTAGGTGTTGCAGATCAGTTTTGTTTTTATGAAAACAGCTCTCTTCAGGTGCATGTTAATAGACATTTATATTTAAGGTTTTGCAAACATTTATGTTTCCATTTTCTACTATTCCATAGACTTTCTAAACCTGTCAGTATGGGACAACTAGTGTTCCTTGATGTTTATTTGTGTAATGGAAATTCAGGAGATACAAATTAATTTCAAATCATTATATTACATGATTTAAACAGACTCATGAATTCATGTTAATTTATATTCATAATTGACTACAGATTTACTACACAGTTCTGAGTTACTTACTGTGCTGCACAAAAGAATTTGCCACCTTTTATTTCAGCTTTTTTGTCACACTTAAATTTTTCAGATCATCAAACAAATTGTGATTGCAAACAAAAATATATATTTTTATTTATTAAGGGGAAAAGGGAATCTAAACTAACCTAACCCTATGTGAGAAAACTAATTACCCACTATGTTAAATCACACATCAACTTCTCAGTGTTTTCAATTCCACTTGACAGACCCAGGCCTGACTACTACCAGAGTCAAGAAATCAAATAAATAACAGCTGTTTTACCACATAGGCTAAAAGATCTCCAAGAAAGTCAAGAACAGATTAAAAACAAACTGGACTTTACATCTGGAAATGTTTAATCTGAATCCATTAGAGAGTTTCAAGGCCAAAACCACTACTGTCCAAAAGGAACACAAGGGCCCATCTAATAGTTGCCGAAGGTTTTGATGACTGGTGACTATTTTGAGACTGACTAGACAAAAAACATTCATGTAATGTTTTGAAAGCTGTGCTTCACATTGCATATGTTGTGAAACTAGCTCAGGGTTTAAGAAAACAAACATCAAATGAACAGTCAAACATGGTGGTGGTAGTGTGATTGTTTGGGGCTATTTCCAAGACCAGGACGATTATTTGACAGAACCTTTGATTCTGTTTTCTAGCAGAAAATTCTAAAGGAGGATGTCTGGCCATCAGTTAACAACTTTAAGCCCAAGCACCCTTATGCAGTAGAACAGGGGTCCCCATTTAAAATATCAGGAGGTCCACTTCCTCAGTCATCCAAACACTTTGTGGTCTGAACATTTTAAATCAAGAGACAAAAATACTTTTATCTTTATTTAACATTCAAATAACACTAGAGTTTTTTTTAACTCCTGATCAATTATTCATATGACCATGAAATTATATGTTGAACAGAAAAGAGCAATCCAATTTAAGTACCAATAAAAAACATACTTTGAATGGCTCAGTCTAGCTGGGTCTGTGCAACATGGTATAATTCTGCTCTCCTTGTGCTTGTGGCAGGCATGGAAATTTGCTTAACCTTTACCTTAAGTTGTCGTTCTTTTCCATCTTAGTGTTTCTGCCACAGCTTCCATGCACTCTTTGATCATTTCCCAGTCAGCGAAAGGCTTTTGTGTTTTCCCAAAATCCACTGTACTTAATGTGAACACTCGTATGCTCACTGTTGTGTTTTAAGAGACTGTATGTTTCTGTCCATTCATCTTTAAATGTTTGATTTTCATAGTCCACTTTACGTATTTCTGATGAAGCCATCTTCTTTCACTCACTCATCTGTACACCAACAAGTCATTGTGCTATCAGTAAGCGTGAGCTACAAAGCGAGTAACTTATCAACCCTCGTTAAAGGACCTGCATAGCTTCTTCTTTGTCGTTTGCTGGTGGTTGGCAATGTGGTGCATTACCTCCACCAGTTGGCTTGGAGTGTGGACCAGAATGTTGCTGACCCACATAGCTGTTTGTCTCGCCTGTTCAAAAGTCAGATGCAACAGCCGGCAGGAATAAAATGTTTAAATCTACACAGTAAATGAGAAAATTCTTTGTGGTTAGGGTAGCAGCAGCAGCAGCCTTGACTGAAGCAGCTCATTACATGACTTGATAACGTGCAGCCCGGGGCCAGACGCTCCGCAGGGCTATACCATATTAACACGAGATGAGGCAAAAGTGAAGTTAGACACTGTTTGACAACATGCAATAACATGCAGTTGTTTAAAATCAGGTTGGGTCCGGATTGGATGGCACGTGGGTCCAGATCTGGACCCTGGTTCGCTGCAGTAGAACAAGTGGAGAGTGGACTAGTCAAAATCTGGAGTTACATCCGACTGAGATGCCCTGGCATTTTAAACAGTTAAGGCAGTTAAAGATTAAAGTGGAACTCAACAGGCACAGTGCTAGTCGAGTAGGGGTTAAGCACGCGACCCATATATAGAGGCTATAGTCCACGAAACGGCTGTTCTGGGTTCGAGTCCCGGACCTGGAGACCTTTGCCAAATGTCTTTCCCCTCTCTCTGCTACTATTTCACTACTGTTGGACAAATTGAAAATTAAAGGCTTCTAGTGCCACAAAAAAAGTCTAACTAAACCCCAAGCAAAGGAATAACTCAGCCACCAGACAAATTTTGAAAATGCCACCAAAGTGGGCAGCGCCTAGTGTGGGGATGAGTGGAGGGGGTTAAGCAGGGGTGTGGTCAAGAGGATGAGGGAAAGAGTCAGCTAGCTTAATTTGACATGTTGAGACATGGAGAGTGAGCAGAGCGATGCGGGTAGTTTCACCATGAATAGGTCTTTTGAGGTTGAGGATTTTTCACCCCCCTCCTTACTGGAAGTTAAGAAAGGCTTTATGGAGCCCAGTGGGCCTCAACCTTATCAGTTCGGCTGCCGAGGCAGTGGAGGAGCAATTCCTTTTTTTTTTTTTTTTTTTTTTTAACCGTGTCCTGTCCGGCAGAGAAGCACTCAGAATTGTTGTCTGAGTGCCAGGAAAATGCTTGACAGATTTACTTTCACAAGTGGAGCATTACAGCTAACGCTTTAAAGCTCTGCTTGATATTCATAAAAAGAAACTTTGTCAGAAACTGCTTTGGGATTATTTCAATTGTTACCGACACGAAGACAGAAATGGAAAGGAAAAAAAAGAAGCACGAAAGAGAGTATGAGGGGCAAAAAGGAAAAGGGGAGAGAAGGAGAATAGAATGGAGGAAAGAAAGAAGAATGAAGAGAATACAAGGTAACACCCTGCTTGCTTCTACGCCTGCAGAAACATATACAACAACAGCATTGTTACCAAAATCTGCACGGTACTTATGAATGCAAAACATATGTAGTGGTAACTGTGGGACAGTATAGAATCTGTTATCTGTATCTGTTAATACCTGAATCTAAACACCTGTGGGTCTGAGTGTGAGCGCGCTTGTGTATACAAGGTTTCTCCATAAAAATATGCAATAGTGAGTGTGAGGTGCCACAGACCCGGCCCCCTGGACCCGGGACAGATACGGAGGAGATCCAAGCCATAGACATCCAAAGGCCCCCCAGAGCACAGGAACCCCGGGAGAACCACTGCCGGGACTACCGTAACCCTACCAGAGAGGAGCAGGGGAGAATCCCAGGGGAACCACCCAGCAGCCACAATGCAGAAGCCCCAGGGAGCTGCAGCAGGGGTTGGAGTGAAACAGTTTTAGACCCAATCTGGGGGCCAGTGACTTAAGCATGTACCAAGATGTACCATTTGAACCAATAGGAAAATTCAAAAGGCAGCTTGTTGTGTAAAATGATGCCTTCTCTGTTCTTTAGAGCAGTGTTTGTTTTTACCCTGGTCCTCAAGGCACGCTGCCCTGCATGTTTAGAAGTTACCATGCTTTAAAACACCTGATTAAGATGATCGCAGTTCAGTAAAACACTGTTGATCAACCATCAATAAAAATCAGCTGTACTAAAGCAGATAAACATCAAAAACATATAGTACTGTGTGCCTTGAGGACCAGGAGTCTAGGTTTTAAAATGTGTAACTCAGTGATTGATTCATTATTATATCAGATTTCTTGGCAACCTTTTGCTTCTGGAGTAGAATTATTCAACTTGACTCATTCACCTTTAATTTCATGTCATGCTTTCTTCACTGTACTTCAGAAATGGGATGTGAAACTTTTCAGGCTTTTTTGTTTGTTTGTTTGTTTTGTTATTGATTTCATACACTTTTTGAGGATTATACTCGTTTGTCAGTATTTTGATAAGAACCTAATGCTATAAGAAAATCAGTAAAATGTGACATATAAAACAATTTTTCAGTTTTATCCCATCTTTTTAGTTCTTCGTTTTTATCCTTGGTTACAATGCTTTGCAACAGTATTCTTGCCCCCTAAGCAGAAGGAAAATAATACCTGATTGGTAAAATATGTTTAGGACAACAATGTACTGTGCATTCGTATTTAGCTTCACTAAGTCAGTTCTTTGTAGAACCACCTTTAGCTGTGAAAAGCTTAAGTTAAGTCAGACTGGATAGAAAGCATCTGCTAGTAAAAATTGTCTTGGCACAAATTCCCTATTGGATTTAGCTCTGTATTTTGACTGATTTATTTTAACACATAAATATGCTTTGATCTAAACCAGTGTTGGCCGAGTCCACTCCCTGAGAGCTACTATCCTGCATCTTCCCTGCTCCAACACACCTGAATCAAATGCCGAATTCCCTCATCAGCATGTCATTCAGCTCTGCAGAAGGCTGGTAATGAGCCCTTTATTTGATTCAGGTGTGTTGGATAGGAGATGCATCTACAAGTTGCAGAATAGTAGCTCTCTATGACTGGATGTAGGCACCCCTGATTTAAACAATCCACTGCAGTTCTGGCTTTATGTTTAGAGTTGTTTTCCTGTTGAAAGCTGAACTTAACCCAAGTTAGAAGTACCTTCAAGGGTTGCCCTGTATTAAGCTGCATCCACCTTTCCATCAACATTGACCCACTCCCCTGTACCTGTTCCCCCTTTTAAACGAGATTTATTAAGGTTTTCTTATTGCCACCCTTCAATAAAGGACAGTTTCCTTGACTGTATAGCAAATAATGAACAAATTCACCCAGCTGAGGAGCTCTGCAGACTTTTCCAGCCCTGTGAGTTTAGATCGATGGCCATGTCTTGGTTTGTTTGAGCTTGTTCATGTATTTGTGTTGGTCTATTAAATGCCAATAAAGAAACATTTAAGTTTGTGGTTGTAATATAACAAAATTTAAGAAAAAACAATGGATACAAAACCTTTTGCAAGTTACTGTAGTTTTATTAGATATTGCATGAACTAAGTTTAAGTAAAATTTTTACATGGAACATCCAAATAACAATAAAAAGAATCTTGAAAATTAGATAACAAAGAATGTGATCTCAGCAGAACTCTGTAGACATTCAGCGTTTATTAAAGCTTTTCTCATCTCTCATCTGTTTCCCTGGTGTGTTGTTGTTGTACTTCTGAGCTGTCTACCAGGAGATAGATGCTGAGCCAGCCATTTCATAGTAGCTTAAATTATACCTATCGTCTTCCATTGGTAGGAACTTAAATATAATGATTACTTGTAATTTCATTATGTTACTAGAAACAAATCTAATAATCTTTAATGCTTAATTCTGAAACTCTAAGACATAAAGGTTCTCCATGAATCCCACTTCAAGAGTAAATTCTGTGAAATACTCTAAAGATGATAGGGGTCGTTGACGGTCACAACCTCTCAATCTATGGCGATGTAAAACTGGCTTCATCTGAACTGTGCATGAGATTCTCACAGGATAACTCTGAGGAAAAACAATGTCATTCCATGGTCTTAACGCAAAGATTTCAAACAAAAATGTTTAAACAGCGAGTGCTGGCTAACTAGTTTTAAAACTGTTACTATATTATAACATTGCTATAGCTGCTGGACATGTAAAATGTAGAGTAGAGAAAGATCCAGCGGTAAATAGAAAATAAAACACTGTTACTATAAATTGCATTACGTGGTGTTCCTTTGGTCTCCACACTACAACTGTGACTGTTTTTCATGACTGGAAATATTCAAAACAGTTGAATTGGTATTTCTTGTATGTATGAGAAAACATTGTGGGGGAAGAGCAGCACATCCTTGTTTGACAGTTGGTGTTCATAAATCTGAAAGCCTTATCTAAACTCCTCAAAACATTCTTCCTGTTACTGCGGTTAGGAAACTCACTTTTTGACTGTTCTGACTAAAGGCATTTGTCTTGTCTTGTACCAAAATGAAGTTAAGCAAAAGTGTCCATTGGTACTTCCTTCTTAGTTGGAAACTTCTCAGTCTTTGCTTACTTTAAATTCCCTTCCCTTTGGACAGTTTAACTGAAGCCCCAGCATCTTCCAGCTTAAAATATTCTTGAGCCTTGGTACTTTTTGGGCTGTTTTTAAAGATCCTAAACTAATTGTTTTGATTTTAAGGTGCTGATTTGGATTTGGGTGTTCTAGTAGGACAGTAATCCCAAACATACATTGAACTGGTTTTGGAATGGATATAGCAGGTAACGTTCAGCTTCTGGAAGAATCCAGACCTTTCAGCCTTTCAGACCTTTCCGTTAAGTGAATTTAAACAGTCACTTCTTGCCTGCATTAAAACAAATAGTTATCCTCCTGTAAACATCATTTGGTTAAGGAAATGGAGAGAAAAATAATTAACAAGGAGTAAAAAGAGTTCTAAAGTTTTCTCAAAGTGCTTGTAAAAGTTTGACTCATAAGTTTGATCAGAACTATATCCCTATGGACAAATAATATTACAGCTGAGAGTTTTGTCATTGAAGGCTTACAGAAGACACAAATTTACCTTGTTTTAAATGATTAATTCCTTAGCTTTATTTGCTGTGGTGTCTGACCATACTGCCTGTAGAGAGTATCTGTCTTATTTGCTGAGCACACTCAGCACAGTATCTGTCTTATTTGCTGAGCGTCACTCAGCACGACGCCAATTATAATTCGCAATGACACGGGGTATGGCTTCATAGACAATCCCTGTTTACATGTGGATGGGAGGTGCGAGAGGAGCAGAAAATAGTTTTTTTGCTAAATATCCATGTTAATGTGGACAGAGCCTTCGTCTGGTGAAGTAGAACTAAGGTTTTATTATAATTTTTGAATATTAAGGTTTTTGCATTAAGATTAACACCCTGTATCCATGTTTGAGACCTATTTGAAGCAAGTGTGCAAGTAGTTTTTGAATTGTAGCTCCGCTATGACGAAAGAGTAGGCCTACATTAAGCCTTAAACGTTATGTAGCAGCATTTTGGGTATGCTGTAGAAAAAAGAAATGGTGTCTCAATGATAGACAAGATATGACTGATTTGCATAGATGGTTGGGAAATCTCAACTGGCCTACCCATATTTTGTGATTACTTTTTTTTTTTAAACCTTTTCTGATTTCGTTACCTGGATGTATCATTTAACCCCTGCTGAACACTAATCGTTTAATTACCAGTCTAATATTTGTGAAACCTTTATTCTGTCAGAGAAACCATAAAAAACAGCATCTTTAAGTATGATTTTCACCATGAATCACCATGAAATTAGAAACGCATAAAAATCACAATTTGTGGACTGGTCAGGACTGGAATCCTCTACACTTATAGAATTATTAAAACATAGTTTGTGAAACATTTACAACCCTCATCTTGTTTTCCTGAACAAATATTGTCTAGTCTTATGAGATGGATATAAAGATAAATCTGTAACAATCACCAAATAAGTTCATGATTAGTAGCATGAGTCTTTATTAGCTTTTTTTTCCTGCAATATTGTGGTGTAGCATTATGAACAGAAACAATCCATTTATTAGCAGTTTAAGAATTTTCACCGTTTCTTGTTTTTTTGTTTCTCACCTCAACTATGCCATGGTTTTTCTTGTAAAACACCTCACATACTTCACACTATGCTTAATTTTAGCTGCCAATAAAACACACGCTCTGTGTTTGCGAAGTTTATCGGTTTAATAAAATCCAATGTATGTGCTGTGATTGTGCCTTTCGTGAGGGTGTTTGTGTGTGTGTGTGCAGGGGGGGGGGTTTACAGCCTCTTATTGCACACTTGATATATTAGACTGAAAGTAGACTGAGGTCTACTACTGCAGAAAAGTAACATCAGTCTTGCATAGTAGTTTTTAGGTAATTGAACAGTTTATATCAGACTAAAATTGAGCTTTCTGGCCACAAACACTCCTGGTGGGCCTAGCATGAAACGGGCTGAAAATTATTTAAGCAGAAAAGCCTAAACCTTCAGTTGAGACGAAGTGGGATTTAGTCGCACTTCCTTTTGCACACTTAAAATAATCTTATACATCTGTCTAAATTTTAGTTTTAAGTATTATTTTGCTTTCAGTCACATTTTAAGAATGTACATGTTTTGTTTTTATCTGAACTAACATGTTTGAAGTAAAGAAAAGATGTCCTCAGATTAAAAGGTAAAGAAATTAGTTTTTCCACCTCTTAGTAACCACCTCTTAAGCTCTTCTTGTTTGCCATGGTGATGGACAGTCTCAGACAGGACTTTTTTGTGATCTTTAGTGAGAGTAGAAAGAAGATGGAGGAGAGTCTGGTGAGTTTGAAGTATGTTCTAGATAAAAGGTGATCAAAGGCAGTATAAGCAAGACAGAATGCATGTTTGTGAATGGGAGGGAAACAGGCGGAAGAAGCTGAGGCTTTAAAGGTAGTGAACTCAACTACATGTGGTCAAGCTCCCAAGACAGTGCACAAGAGAGGTGAGGAAGAGAGCACAAGTAATGCTTGTCGGGGAGGATTTGTGACAGAAGGATGGCTGCTACAACAAAAGGGAACATTTACTGTTACCTGTTATGATGCCAGGTTTGGAGATAGCTACCTGTACTGGAGGTGGAAGAGCTAAAGATGGTAAGATTTTTATTGCCAATGACCAAAATGGGCATGATTAGAAATGAGTAAATGAGAGAGACAGCTCAGGCTTAGCCATTTCCAAGATAAAGTGTAAGATGTCTGGGTGAAATGGCTTGGACATGTGCAGAAATGAGATAGTGGATAAATTCTACTAAGGATGTTGGACAAGGAGCTGCCAGGAAGGAGGAAAAGAGGAGGTCCACAACGATTGATACAGGAGGATGTGCAGAAGATTAGTAAGACAGAGAAGGATGCAAGAGACGATGTGAGATGGAGACAGATAATCTGTGGGATTCTCTAAAGAAAACAGCCAAATGAAGAAGAAGCCTTTTAATCTTTTTTTCTAGTAGTAACAGTATTGAGGAAACATTGTGCCTCACAAGATTATTTGTACTTTTTTCACATTCTGTCACATTACAACCAAAAACCTCAATGCATCATAGGACAGACCAACATAGGAGTGCATCATTATTGAATTGGAAAGAATGCAACATCTTGAATTTACTTTATAAAAATCTGAAAATGTGGGAGTGATATGTATTTTGTGTCATGGAGAGGGGTTTCTTGCAGGACCAAATTAGAATGAAGGAACCGCATGGTTAGAGATAAGTAAGTAACTAAAGAATATAAACAACAGGGAAGAAACAGAGATCAAATAAGAAACTCAAAAACCTAATACTAATGGAGACAGGGAAATGAGCTGAAGAATACAAAAATCTCAGAACATAACAGCAAGGAAATAGTAAAAAATACAAGAAAATCAAAACACTAAACCCATGCAGATTGTGGAATTTAGTCCTAATTACTCTGATACCCCTAAATAAAATCCAGTACAACTAACTGCCCAGAGAAGTCAGCTTATTAGTAGAGTCCATGTATTGTGGAGGAATACTAACACTGCATATAAACCCGAATACACCATCCCCTACTTCAGATAGAAAGCAGGTAAGAGCTGCTGGGAACATGGATGGAAGGAAACCAGATGTAGAAGGCAAAACTTGAGTCTGAAATGGATGTTCAAATACGACCCTAAACATACAGCCACAACTACAATGGTTACAGTGGATAAAGATCAAAGCATATGCATGTGTTAGAATGGTCTGTCAAATTCCAGGCTTATGTTTCATTTTCTTTCCACTTTTCTTTCCACAATTATTCATTACTTTTGCTGGTCTATCACATAATAGCTCAGAAAAATACCTTAGAATTTATTTTTGTAATATGGAAAATTTTGAATGTGTATAGTACTGTTGCTTTGCATTATAAAAATGTGATGTTTGTTTCCACACATGAATGCTCTTAACAAATTTTTAGAAAGCAGGCTGTTTCAATTTATAGAAGGAATTAAAATGTTAAACACATAGCCAGCTGGTTCGAAGGGAACATGCGAATTACTTAATGCATACTGACATTTGTTACAGGACGGGCTGGAGTCTGCAAATAAAAAAAGGAATTGTAGGATCCAGGGATTTTTAAAAGCATTTTCTGGAAAACATGTATTACCTTGTTTACTCTAAGTGAAGTGTATATTATCTGGGCGCAGTGTCCTAGGGAGCTACTGGGAATACGGAGCTACTGGGCATTGTTTCAGACAAGTCTTTGTGGTGTGTTCATGTTTCACTATGTTGTAAAATAAAAACCTCGCAAGAAAATTGGTCAGAGAGGAAAAGTCTGTTTAGTGTTCTGGTTGCAACATGTTATTTCCATGATAAACATACATAAGATTACGTTCTCTCTGTGTATGCAGAGTAAGACAAGTTTCTCTCTCAACCTGTTCTAAAAATACAGCTTTATATCTTGCATATTAATTTTTTCAATGCCAAGCCTGAGCACTTGTTTCTTTCCTGGTAGATAAGATAAGGAAATAAGTCAGCAAAACCAATGTGAAGTTTAAAGAAAATATCATGAAATCATCTACATAGGGTTTTAATTGAACTTTTCTCAGTTCCATCTTGCCAGGGTGAAAAAGAATATATATATTAGGAAATACAGACTTCTTCACTCCATTTGTTCTACTCCAATACATTATTC
Organism: Characodon lateralis; assembly: GCA_036250325.1. NCBI lineage: Eukaryota > Metazoa > Chordata > Actinopteri > Cyprinodontiformes > Goodeidae > Characodon > Characodon lateralis. The sequence continues at coordinate 14,059 of JAHUTJ010001036.1, forward strand.
ATTAACAGTAGAGTGCTTCTGTAATTTTACAGGAGTAATTGCAGGATATTGCCCGCAGGAAAAAAGTGAGATCCCTGTGGCCTCTTTGGCCTGGGAGACAAAGCAAGCCACCGGACAATAGCACACACTAATGTGATATCCTGTTGGAGTTGAACTGCCTGTGCAACTTTAGGTCCAGGTAATGCCTCATTCTACTAGTAGTCACACTGACTCTGGTCAAATGCAAAAAAACTGAAAAGCAGTTCAGGAGGGGAACACATATTCTGAAGCATCCACCTGCAAAGCCATCCCTAATTAGGGGTTGTTTCATTGTTCTCCCTTTAGTGCATCTGTTGTTAATTTCATTAACACTAAAACAGCTGACTATGATTAACAACCCCCTCTAATACTTAACTGATCAAATCAATATTTCAGCTCTTTAACTGACTTGATATTATACACTGTTTAAAAAGTGTTTCTTTAACTTTTTGGGAGAAATGTATAAAGCATTACATGATGGGCTTTGGTTTTCCTGTGGTCAGGTGTGCCATATTATTAAGATGGAGGACTTCTGTCCCACCCACCCACCCACATTCAATGATTTTCATGTTTTCAGTCTTAAGCAGATTCAATTTTCTGTTCAGACTCGAAATTACTAATTTTACAGGACCAAATCTTATCACATTTGTCATTTCAACTGCTGGTTTCTCTTAACACAGAATCAGATTCTTTTTTTGCCAACAGATGTCTCCTCAAGGAAGATTGTGCTTTATTTTTGTATTTCTGGGAAAAACATAATAAAAAAATGTTCAGGGAGGAGAAAATAATTATTCTGCTCCAATAGGTGCTGCTGACCAGATTGACTGTTTTACTTACCTAAAGCACAAAATCACTGCAGCAGAGGCAGAACTGTTTGTTTTTAATCTTCTTCTTTGTCAAAGCTAATTGTCAATACTCAGAATAGAATTTGACAGTCTACAGTTTTGTCAGTAATTTTAGTTCGTCATACTGGTTGCGGCTGATTTTGCTTCACAGCTCTTGCCTCAAGCAGGTTAAAGAGCTACTGTTTTCCAGCCTCTTACTGACACTTTAAGAGCTCACTGCTAAACAACATATAACCTTTCTCTCTACAACTCAATAAATAGAACTCATGAAACTATCAAGTTGTTCACATAAAGGGTCTATTTAATACAGACTACAGCTTATTTTTATTTCGGTTGTTTTCAAAGTAAAATGCTTCAATAACAGAACTATATTTATGTTGCTTGCCAACATGTAAAGCACTGCCAAACAAGTTTCTATTTATAGGCTTGGTGTACAACCTGCACTGCTGATGACAGACTATGCACTATTTGCGTGCTACTGCTTTGGCCTATCAAATAAAATGTTTGGTGGTTTGCTCCCTGTTATAATGTCCACACATTCAAGAGGCATGAATATTTTTACAACATGATGTCAGCTATATTGCACTATGTCTTGTGTCAAACCAACTGATAAGTTGGGTAGCCTGTACGTAACCACATGTAACCACGTCGAGGTAGTCCGTTTGGGAGTTATATATATATGTACTGTATTTGTGTATGTGCTTAAGTGAAAACAAAAAGAAATCCCCCTCGTCAGCACCCATTAGCCATTAGTCAACTGCAACAAGCAAAATGACAAAAGCTGTTTACATTTTCTAATCATGGCTTCCACGGTGGTGCACTTTCTGCTCCAACACAAAAACTATAGTACTTAGACACTTCAAACCTGGGCTGGATTGTTCTACACTAAGAGCAGAATCTCATAAACACAATTTGGGACTTGTGAAAGCTTTACTTAATTTGTGAAAATTTGATACAGGGACAGATTGATGTTTTTTTTTCCATCTGCACAATAGAACTGATCCTGCTCCAAAACTACAGTACATAGACACTTCAAACCTGGACTAGATTGTTCTACACTAATAGCAGAATCTTATAAACTCAGTTTGGGATTTGTGAAATCTTTATTTGATTGCCGTTAAGTACCTCTGTGGGTGCAGGGTGTGACCTGGTCTGAGGACCGTGGCAGATGAGGTGTCTGACTGTGGCAATACACGGTAAAGTAGTGTCCTAAGGCAAGCTGACGGAGGACAGGAACCTCCAGTGGAGTAGAAGGAAGATTTGCGAAATTTTTATTTTGAAGCTGCATAAATTCTACTGTGTTTTGACATCAAACCTATTATTTCTTTACTTGCTCTAAAAGCGTCATACAGATAAAACAGAATTTAATTAACGCTAAAAACAGGCTAAAACGTGATTGTTTAACAGGTGTCTATGACTTTATATTTATTTTGGGTTTGGTTGTGATATCATTATGATTATATTATTTTACTTTTTATATTATTTTAATATTTAAAAAAAAAAAATTCAGTCTGTCAAGTGTCCCGTAAATACCAGCCCAACAAGGCAGTGGTATCAGGACAATAATGAAAAGGATGAGCCTAGCTCTGACATTACTGAACAGCAACTCAGCACACAGGAAATAAAATCATACAATTTCTAAAAATACAAGAATTTGTTAACAAAAATAAGGCAACTCAATGTCAAACATATTTCAATAAACAAATTCCTTACTATCCCAGAACAATTCAACTAAAACGATCAAGCAAAATGAAAGAATAAGAAAGACCAATGAACTCTATAAACAATATGAACAAATTAATCAAAGAACCATCATCAAAAGGGGGGGGATGGTATGGAATCAGGGGCCATCCGGTCTCTGCAAGCGGAGCAGGAGTTTTGTCCATTGCCGGCACTAAGTCAGACCTGTTCCCGGTGCATGTTGGACTCTGGCTCTTGGTCATAGAGTCCGAGTGGACCCCTTGCCCCCGGTCCTGTTCATAACTTTTATGGAGGAGTTCAAGTATCTCGGGGTCTTGTTCACGAGTAAGGGAAGAATGGAGCGGGGGACAGACAGATCAGTGCGGCTGCTGCAGTAATGGGGGCGCTTTGCCGATCTGTTGTGGTGAAGAGAGAGCTGAGCTGAAAAGTGAAGCTCTCGATTTACCGGTCGGTCTACGTTCCTACTCTCACCTATGGCCATGAACTTTGGGGTAATGACCGAAAGAACGAGATCCCGGATACAAGCGGCTGAAATGAGCTTCCTCCGTAGGGTGGCCGGGCACTCCCTTAGAGATAGGGTGAGGAGCTCAGAGTAGAGCTGCTGCTCCTCCACATCGAGAGGAGCCAGTTGAGGTTGCTCAGGCATCTATGCTGGATGCCTCCTGGACACCTTCCTCGGGAGGTGTTCCAGGCACGTCCCACCAGGAGGTGGCCTAGGGGATTGCCTAGGACACGCTGGAGGGACTATGTCTCTTGGCTTATCTGGGAACGCCTTGGGCTCCCTCCAGAGGAGCTGGAGGAGGTGTCTGGGGAGAGGGACGTCTGGGTGTCTCCGCTGAGTCTGGTGCCCCCACGACCCAGTCCCGAATAAAGCGGAAGTTTACGAGTACGAGTATCTAGTACAATAATATTTAAGGAAATATTAAAATAATATTTAAGGAAATATTTCTTTGAATAAATCCAACAACCTTCCTGGATAAATGATTCTTAACTGGTGTTTAATTAGCTATCACAACTAGTAAAATAATATTTAGGGAAATTTCCTGTATTGGAAACCAACAACCTATCTGGATAAATAGTCCTTATCTGGTGATGACAAAGCCTACAGGCTTATAGGATGGCGGCGAGTCATGTGTTACTTTGGCCGTTAGCGGTTGGAGCTAACAAGAAACTTATAGCTTGCTACCACTCCTTTTAAGTCACACATGTACCTTTTAAAATACCATTAAAAAACGATTAAAATGCATAATTGCTGACAGCGCAATACGTCTGATCTTTGTTTAAAAACCACCCTTTAAATAAACTTGTCTTAACGTTAAGCACCCAACACAGAACACATTATTAGCTTCAATCTGCTAGCACTTAGAAAGTTGAGTTTTTTCAACACAAACTAAAAACAAACTTCACAGAATAAACATTCATATTATTTTATCCTAAACTAATCTCTGCTCAAACAACACCTCTTACATGAACTGTGCTGAGGAAAAGCTCCCCAGAGTTGAGAAGTGAAACTGTGTAAGTAATCCACGGTGCGGACGAAACAAAGGGAATAGCGTTGCCGCTAACCTCCGTAGCTGTGGGTGGGGTGGCTGTATTTAGCCAATCGAACTGTGGTCCTGATACCTCTCCTTCAGGTCATGGGTGAAAACAGCTTTATTTAGTGCTGCTGTGGGGAGTTCTCTACAGCATAAAACGCTCCTGTTGGCCTCAGGAGAGAATATCAAGCTAGTCTCAATTACCCCCTTTTTATGAATGAATGCTGGGTACTCGAACAGCAAATCATTACTTAACTTTGTTGCTTAGGATCTGCATGATCGTAGTCACTTTGGATCCAAGGATTCTTCAAAGTTGAAGCCTTACTCATCCGCAAGGTTCAAGCCCTTCAGCTGAAGCATCATCTGGTCCCTTCATTAGCCGCTATCTGCAGCCATGAGACCGAGTGGAGGGGGGAACACAACCTTGGATCAAAGATTCCAGCTCTGACTCCCCCTATTCCTGGGCTGAGCTGGAAGTGGATTAATGCATTTATTTTTAAAGTTCCAGAAAAGTTCATACTGGCCTTTAATATTGTAACCATGGCTGGGGTTCCAACAGTTAAATGATCAGATTATGAAGGTACTTTTTATCAGTACTATATGGTAATGTTTATAAATTGTCTGTTTAGATGTTTAGTTTCGATTGATTACTTTTCAAGTATCAATTGATATTTTACTATATATTTCTTGGGTGTAGAAAAACATTTTTTTTTTAATCTTCTCTTTTTAGCAAAATTCATGAATGGAAATTATAATTTAAAGTCAGACAGACATGTTTACTACAAACATGTTTACACCATGTTACATTAGCATACAGGATTCATTTTCTGCTTCTCCTATCATTTTCCTCATACTCTCACCATTCGTAACTAGACAGACTGTCACACTTTAAGAATTGCACTTGGATGTCTGGTGGAAGTTCATGTTACTGAAGTAAGTTAGACTTTTGTTTACATGTATCTTTGAGGATTAAGGTGTTAAAGGCAAGTAACTTTGTAAAAAGGGTTGATATACTACAGGTGATTAAAATTTAATCAGCCTATCCAATTGCCTTGCGTCTACTAAGATTAAAATGTTTTTCAAGAAATTAACTACTTTTGTATAGTGTCCCAATTGTGTCACTGTCTAAAAATTATATTTATTTTTAATCGAAGCCTAATAAGTGGGTTATGGATTTATGATAATCTATATACAACTATCCTCAATAAAGCAGTCTGTAGCCATTTTCACAAAACAATTCTACATAGGAGTAAGATGATTTCATACCATCTGTGTTATGATTTGAGGGTGTTTGGGTTTTTGTTTTAGGTTTTTCTCTGGTTATGTTCTCCAGGTTGTGTTTTTGGATCCTGCTTCTGGTCATTGTTTTCCAGGTGGTGCTTTAGTTATTTCCCTGGGTTTGGTTTCTTATGATTCTTGTATTCTGTTCATGGTGCATTTTAGTATGTGTTCTGTTGTGTCTGTAAGATGTTCCTTATGATTGTGTCCTTGTTTAGTTCCAGCCATGTTTTGTGTTCACTCCTGCCACCATGCCAATCAACCTCCCTGCTTCTCCTTTGCCATTCCCATATATACACCGTTATTCTGCTGTTTTTGTGGAAACATTCTATTGTCATTGTATTCACTTTTCACACTATTGTTATGCTGAGTCTTCCTAAGTCTCTTCTGCCGCTGGTGAGTGAGTTTTATTTATTAAAACCTTTTACTCACCACCACTTTGCCTGTCCGTCTGCATTTAGGGGTCTCCTCCAAGACCATATCCTGACAGTCTGATGTATTTAGGGAACCGGTTTGGAGGGCGAGGAGGTTGTTGACATTGCACCATTTAATCCACCAGGCGAGCTAGTGATGATGCCTGTAGTGGAGATTTATCTGGCCTTGAATGTAGTGAGCTCATTCAGTCTATGTGACCAGCTGGCCACACAAACAACTGCAAAGACAGATAGAAAGGTTTTACCCACAAATGATTCATTTTATTGCCAATAATTAATAAAAATGGCAAATGGGCATCTTATTGTTCACAGAGCAGAAGAAGAGACATCTGTGACTCATATTTTGTGTAGTCCTCCAAATCATTAGCGAGGTCTTACACTTAACAGTTCCTTTGGTCCTACGATTGAGTAATTTTTTTAAGCTCATGTCTGTAGATAATTTCAGAATTCACAACCTTATTAAATTAACTAAATCAACAGAAAAAAGCCAAGAAATATCTGAGAATTATGCACTGGCAATAATACAAAGCAAAGTTATGAAGAAATGAGCGACTCAGTAGTAGAGCAGGTGCTGAGTAGGTGTTCTGAGTTAAGGTTCTAAGCATTTACTGCACATCTTTCTCTTCTCTTCCTTCGCTGCCTTTCTTTCTGCTAAGCTACTAATGAATAAACGCCACTTGTGTCACAAAAAAAAGGAAGCAGTTTTTCTTAAGGTCAGGAGGTCTTGTTAACACACAGATGGTATTTCTGAGCAGGAATAGGTGATGAGAAGCAGGGTCTGAAATTTTGAAACATGTTAGTGAAAAGTAAAATAAAATGTTTTCAGTGTTGTGTTATGATTCTGGCCTGTTGGTCTGCTCTACTCTCATTCATGCAATCAACTCATCTGCTTCACCTGTCTGGTGCTGCGCTGCAGCGCAATCACCGTCATGCCACACACCCGTGGAGCTGCAGTTATATATATATATATATATAGCCCTAAAGAACTGTTTCTGGTTTGGAAGGATCATAAGAATCTGGAGTACCTGAGATCTGCGAAGCGCCTTAATCCCAGACAGGCCAGGTGGGCTCTATTTTGGGAGATTCAATTTCTCTCTGTCCTTCAGACCAGGAGTCAAGAATGGCAAACCTGATGCCCTGTCCAGAATACAGGAACCCACTGAACCACAGACCATTGGGAAGGCTGAGTTCATTCTCCCAGAATCAGTGAGACTCTCGGTCACCATGTTGGAGTTGGAAGGAGAAGTCAGAGACGCCACCAAAGACCTCCCTGTCCCAGCCTCATGTCCCCCTGACCAGTGTTTGGTCCCGGAGCATTTCGTTCCCAAGGTACTTCAATCATGCCATAACTCTTGTCTGTTCTGTCACCGTGGTATCAGCAGGATGTTACAAATGGTCCGAACCCAGTTTTGGTGGCCGTCCATTGTCAAAGATGTGACGGATTACGTCACCACCTGTACCCAATGTTGCCAAGCCAAGTCTTCTTGTCGTCCTCCTGCTGGATTGTTACATCCGCTAACTTTTCCTCCTCGTCCCTGGTCACACAATGCCATGGATTTTGTGACAGGTCTGTCAGTTTCCAGTGGCTTCACAGTTCTACTAACAGTCATTGACAGATTCTCAAAGATGGTTCACTTGATCCCCCTCAAGAAGTTTCCTTCGGCCAAAGAGATGGGGAGATTTTGTGGGACCTTTTCCCATCTCCAAGGTCATCAATCCTGTGGCTGTTCGCCGCCGTCTGCCTCGTTCCATGAGGGTTCACCCTACCTTCCATGTGTCTCGGATCAAGCCCTACGTGGTGCCCTGGGGTGCCAGATTTTCTAAAACAGTTTGTGAGTAGTTATCCAGCGTTCCTTCCTGCCTGATCTCATTCTCTGACCTTGCCTTGCTTCATGGATTATTCCCTCCTGCATGCCCCTTGTCTGACCCATTGGATTTTGGATTTCGACTCTGTTTTCTGCCTCTGGTTTCAAGCCTCTGCCTGCCCCTTGTCTGACACCTCTAGCCCTGGAACTCGACTCTGTTTCTGTCCTTGGATTAAGGCCCCTGCCAAGCCCCTGGTTTATTCAGCCTGCACCAGCCTGCCTCTGAAGCCTGCCTGGAACAACAGTCAAGAGGACTTTCCCTGATCTCTGTCTTCCGACCTTAGCTTCTGAGTATTTGGATCAGTCGGCTATCCGACTTCATTCTGTTGAACGCTTCCACAAAGAGTGTCTGGATTACTTCCTCTTCTGGGCTCTGGGCTTCATTCCCAGTGTGAGAAATGATTTGTGGAAGCTGACTGCTGGTCTCCTGTTTTCTGATCCTGTTTTTCTGAATAAACCTTTAAACTTTTTACTTTGTGTTTGGCTGAATTTGAGTCCTCTGTCTCTGGTCGTAATATTCAGTATCTTTTATTTTGTTTGTTTTCAACAACTTTTCATAAAATGCTGAGTAACTGTTAGGATATTTGGAAGAAGTAGTTTTTGAGTTGGAGCAGATTAAAGATGCTCAAGGTAATGAAAAATTAGATGGAATTGCTGTTTCCTGAATCAGAAGCGTCAATCAGAAGCCAATTTCAGCTTTGTGACCAGCCTCAGCATATATAACCTGTCCAAGGCTATCGCTAGCCTCTCCAATGCTAACACAAGCAGCGGCCACTCAATTACCGGTGCTGGTGTTACTTCGGTTCGCATTTCCCCATGAAATGCTGGTTACCCTGCATCTCCACACCATATAGGCTGCAAGAAACACACATGCTTGTTTCAGGCTCTCGTGCCACAAGGAAGCTACGGCCACTGTGAAAGCTCAAACATTGTATTTTTGCTAAGTTTACCTGCTTTTTTTTTAGCTAGTGTGCTCTCATATGAGAAACTGATAGCCTGTATATATGGTATCTGATGGGGTGTATAGACCCTTTAGATACTGATGTCTAATGTTGAAAATGTCAATAAGTACACAATTGGGCATTGACAAGTCAGCATTGGACATTATGGAGATGTTACCATCCGTATTTACCTGTTTAATGCCTGGGGAACAGTATCTATCTATCTATCTATGGAGAACAAGTATTTGATACACTGCCGGTTTTGCAGGATTTCCAGTAAGAATTCCAGCACTCTTGTTTTCCACTCATTACCTGTATTAACTGCACCTGTTTGAAATTGATATCTGTATAAAAGACACCTGTCCACACACTCTATCAAACAAACTCCAACCTCTCCACAATGGCCAAGACCAGAGAGCTGTGTAAGGACATCAGGGATAAAATAGTAGACCTGCACAAGGCTGGGATGGGCTACAGGAAAATAGCCAAGCAGCGTGGTGAGAAGGCAACAACTGTTGTCGCAATTATAAATGGAAGATGTTTAAGATGACAGTCACTCTCCCCCGGTCTGTTGCTCCATGCAAGATCTCACCTTGTGGGGCATCATGAGGAA
>JAHUTJ010001037.1:6042-23279 GCA_036250325.1 Characodon lateralis
ACAGTTCACCTCAGACCCTTCACAGTCCCCCCGGGGCCCTCTGTGCAGCTCACCCAGTTTTTTGTCCCTGTATTGAAGAGGAAGAGATGATTCTTTCTGCAGGTTGAAACCAGGAACGTTGTCCTGCATTAGATCTGCTGTGTTTATTCCAGGAAAGCACCCTGTTGTTGGAGCATCAGAGGCCTTCAGCTGTCTCCTGACCTGGTTTTGGGAGATGTTTGTGTTGGCGTGATATTCAGACCTCCGACCTCTCTAACAGAAGCAGCCCAGCTTTGAAGAGTTCACCTCCACACTCACATTCCCGTCTCAGGATCTAATATTAGAGCACGGCTCCTGTTGGGTCACTGCAGCAGCCATCTTGGCTCTGCACACAGAAAATGTTGGTTCATGATATGCCGTCAGCATGCGGCCTGTCAGATGGATTCCCTCTGCAGTCCGTCCTGCTGCTGCACCGTTATCAGCTTGCTGCTCGCTCTGCCTCTTTGTTCTGTTATTTGTTAAAGATAAAAGCTGCAGAAAATCAGCTGGAAAATAGCAGACAGGATTCCTTTTAGTTCTGCGTTTGACTCTGATGAGCTGAAAATCACACAGAGGAAGTTTGACCTCAGCGATGCATCATCTGTGTCCTCCAGCACGGTGTTTTCCTCTGATTCATTGAACAGCTGATGTTTTTCAGGAAGAGACACTACAGCGTTATCTAACCCTGTTTAAGGGCTAAATATCCTTCCATTAAAGAAAGAAACGACTAACCTTTTATTATACACACTGCATTTTGAGGAAATATTTCTAAGATACAACAAAAACTAATATTTCATTGGATGATTTCTTCCCTCATTCATTCCACAGAGGGTTATTTTCAGTCTTTATTTCTGATTATTCTGAATTTCAGTTAAACCCAAACATCCAGTTAATCAGAAGTTTCTCTAGTCAGTGATGGTTTGTGGAGCCGTTTCATATGTTGTCCAACATGAAGTTGTCCAACGTCAGACAACTTCATGCCACGTTGCATTGATGCAGTAATTCATGCAAATGGAGCCCCAACCAAGTCAGATGTTGTGCAGTACATGAACATACTGTTCATGGCCCACATTCCTGTATTTAAAACATTTTTCATTGGCCAAATGTAATAATATAATTTCTGAGGAACTGAGTTTGGGTTTTTTATTGTTTTACTTCTCTGAGCCATTGTCCAGGTACTTTTAGATGTCTCCCTGGTCCAAAACACCTGAATCAGATGGCTAAAAGACCTCCTCAGCATCTCATGAAGTTCTACAGAGTCCTGCTAATGACCCTATTATATGACTCCAGTGTGTTGAAGCAAAGATGCATCTAAAGCTGCAGGACACCAGCCCCTGAGGACTGGAGTTTGAGATCCTGGGTTTAAATAGCGATGGATGGATGGATGGATGGATGGATGGATGGATGGATGGATGGATGGATGGATGGATGGATGGATATTGAGAACAGTTATTGAGATGTTCCTGGAAGGTTACTAATCATTCAGGAACTAACCGCTGCAGTGTTCCAGAGGAATCTTGGCCCGTTCCGGCTGGATCCCAGAAGCTCAGCCGCGGTTGTTGTTGTCGTTTGATTGTCCTGCTTATGAAGCTCTGAACATTTCCAACAGGAGACACATCTGGATCCAGCCCTGAAAGAACCACAGAGTTCCTGATACTGATGGTTCCCCATCCCATCACAGACCATGCTTTTTCCCACCTGGACGGGTTTTCTCAGATGTCCAGCTGAAGCATGGACTTGTCGGTCTTGAGAAGACAGGTCCCCTGTCTCTGTCATTCTGAGAGGAGCTCGTCTCTGGAGAACTCAGCCTCGAATTCAGAAGTGATTTCCTGCTTGTAGAAAACAGTCCCAGGATTATTTCTGGGGTTGATCATGATGGTTTTCCAAGGCTCACTATAGTCCTTATGGGAATACTGATGATTCCTTCAGCCTCTAAACCGGTCCACTGTCCCATGTTCTGTTTTTAGGCAGATAAAGTTTCTCTTCTAACCCGTCCAAGACTGGATGATGACCTATCAGCTCAGATTAAATTTAGTCCTCAGTCACACCTCAGGGTGCTGCCAGACGGAGTTATGTCCCACTTCTGCTGCCTGTAAACATAAACAGTGTGTGGGGTCAGAGATGGTTTCCATCACAATCGGACCAGAACAGAATCAGGACCGTTGATTCTGCGTCTTTTTGTGGTGTTTCTTCTTCCAGGATCTGAAGCAGAGAAAAACAAAGAGCCTGCTTGAAGGTGCTGGTTGCTTTGGTTTGGATAAATTCTGGTCTTCTGATCCATCACACAGCTCTCAGGGTCTCACAGTTCTCTGCTCAGACCTTTTAGCAAACTTCATTAAGTTCTGATCCGACTGCAACTGTTTTCCCACATTCCTGACTCATAAAGCTTCCATCTAACAGGATCATACAGTCAGCTGTTTAAGGAATGGGTCCAACGTGAACTGGTTTTATGTGTTCTCGGATTCAAGCAAAATCTGACAGAAACATGAGGGAACCAGAACCTCATTTTGGTGCTCTAGAGACATTTTTCACTCTCATCTTCAATATTCAGTCAGTTTTATTAAGTTCATCTTAATATAATATAATATAATATAATATAATATAATGTAATGTAATGTAATATAATATAATGTAATATCCATCCATCCATCCATCCACCCATCCATCCATCCATCCATCCATCCATCCATTACTTTCTGCAATAACGCTCTCCAGCGACTCCTAGAGGTTCCCATGGTGTCCTGGACCTGGGGGGATATATTTGGACCCTCCACGGGTCTTCTTCCTGTGGGACATGTCTGAAGAACCTCCAATGTGAGGCATCTAGCTGACCATTTCAATGTGGAGGTTGGAGCAGCTGCTGTACTCTGAGCTCCTCCTGGATGATTGAGCTCCTCTCCTTAATTCTAAGCCAGAATCTGGGCACCTTACAGAGGAAGCTCATATCAGCTGCATGTATCCAGTGTATGGTTCTTTTGATCCTGATCCATATCTCTGGACCAGGTGAGGACCAGGTGATGGTTGGATCTTAGCAGTAGATCCTGATCTTCACCTTTCAGCTCAGCTCCTTTGTAATTTGTCATGAGGTCACACAATTCTGGGAAACCCAGGTGTTCTAGGTCCTGGGGGCCTGTTAATGAACCAGACTGGTACCACTGCAGAGCAGACAGCCATGAATGAAGTTTGTTACAGTTGGTAGAGGGATGTGTGTGGTCCCTGAAGCCAGCCCAGATGGTCTCTGCTGGACTGGGACTGGTTTTTAAATGAGTCATAGTTGCTTCTCCACACATCCTGAGTGTGTCTGAACAATTGTGCTCCATCTCTGCTTGTCCCTAAAGAGCTGAGGGAGTGATGTAATGATGAGGTCATGGAAGACAGGAATTGAAACTCATGATGGAAGCCCCAGACTCTTAAAATAAGCATCAACATATTGTCTTGATTTCCTCATTTCCCTTTGACCTTATTATTCATTTGATCGTTGCCATGGTGACCGGAGAAGCAGGAAGAGGAGTGTAACATCCTAATTCTCTGCTTCATGGAGGTTCACTGGTAAAGACTGAGTGTTATTTTTAGATTTTGTCTATCAACAGATCATTAGTACCTCCACAGAAGAATCGGTGCTATGGTTGTTTCCATTACAGAGATGTTTGCGGTCTTCATGGAGAAGATCTCGGGGTGTGGTCATGGAGGCTATAATTTTAGTGCAGATGATGTGGTTCTTTTGGCATGTTCAGGTCAGGACCTTCTGCAGATGATGTGGTTCCATTGGCGTCTTCAGGGCAGTACTTTCAGCTTGCAGAGGGGTGGTTTGCTGCTGAGTGTGAAGCATCTGCAATAAGCTCTTCCTACTCTGAGGTCATGGTTCTCAATGATCCTTCATTGTGAGGCAGAGTCTCAGCTCCAAGCAGAACTGGTCCTATGTCCCTGGGTTGTAGCAGGGTGTATGTTGGATTTTGGGTTCTGCTCATTGTAAGGAGGAGCTGTGGATGTCCAGATCTTCCTAACAAACATACTGAAGGCTTGTTTTGCTCCCAGGAATGTATTTCCTCTGCTTTCCCTCGGGTGTGGAGCCCTGTTGTCCAACAGTGTTTCCGGACTTGTTTTTATCCCCAATGGAGGAAGGGGTGCAGACATCTGCCAAGAACATGTGGGTTCTGTTTTCAGGAGAAATCCTGAGATTCCAGGATGAGTTTTTCTCTGTTTGTTGTGTCATCCTGTTGCACTGCGCAGCTTTAATCTTTGTGAGTCGTTTGCTGCACAGAAACATGCCAGAGATTCCTGAGTTCGGCCTGACCCAGATCCAACATGTTCTGCTCGTAACAAAACCATGCAGCATGCACGCACATGTTCATGCACAAAACTGAACAATAGACTGACCCGCTTCACTGAGACACGGAATAGTTTTAGTTTTTAATCAAAATGCAACTAATTAGAAGGTTTCCTCCATGCAATTGATCTCTGCTTCATCAGCACAGAAAATGCTAAACAGGCTTGATTTCTATCGCAATCAATTATCTGTAGGACAGAAAATACAGTTTTAGCACCAAAATGACCCAGTTTCAACTTTACATGATCTCATTGTGCTCTCCAGTACAGAAACCTCATATTTTAGGTAGTTTTCCTCTAAACTGAGTGCAGGTTCCTGCCGTTCCTGTTGCAGCGCATTCTGCAGTTTGTGGTCAGGTCACCGCCCTGAGGTGCCTCGACAGCAGCCTGCCCCTTTTATGGGGCCGCATTCTCTCTGCTTACAGCTAATAATAAACCCCTCAGTGAGTCTGAGACAACATGGAGAGAGGAGGTGACGGGAACATCAGGCTGAATTAGGGTTTCTGTGTTAAATGGAGCCTGTCATGAATGTCTGTGGATCATGTGATGCACTTGTTGACTTGTTGCTGCAGGCTGGAGGCAGGCCGTTGTATTGTCCAGCAGAAAATAACTGACGTCAGTATCAGTGAGCAGAAAGCATGATGGTTTTAGGTTGTTTCCTTTGGATTTACATCACTGCAGTCAGTAGACATCAAGCATCTCAAATAAAACCCAGTTCCAGTGAAGTTGGGACGTTGTGTAAAACATCCATAAAAACAGAAAACAATGATTTGCAAATCCTGTTCAAGCTTAATGCAACTCCAGTGTTTTCAATGGGAGACCAGACTGGACTGCAAGCAGGCCAGTCTGGTACCAGACCTCTCACAACGAAGCCACGCTGTTGGAACATGAGCAGAATGTGGCTTGGCATGGCTGTAATAAGCAGGGACATCCCTGAAGAAGACGTTGCTTGGATGGTAGCAGATGTTGCTCCAGAACTTTAATCATCAACTTTATTGGTCATTGCACATGTACATTACAACGAAATTTGTCCTCTGCATTTAACCCATCCCTTATAGGGAGCAGTGGGCTGCCATTGTGCGGCGCCCGGGGAGCATTCTGGGGTTAAGGGTCTTGCTCAGGGACCCAGAGTGGCAATCTGTGGGATACGAACCTGGCCCCTTGTTTCCCCTCTGGAACACAAACCTCCTGTTCTAACCACTAGGCCACCACTCCCACAAACTTGTATGTACCTTTCAGCATTAATGGTGCCATCACAGATGGGCCAGCTAACAATGCCATGGGCACTAACACACCCCCATACCATCACAGATGCTGGCTGCTGAACTTTGCTCTGATAGCAATCCAGATAGTCATTTTCCTCTTTGGCCCAGAGGACATAACGTCCATGATTTCCAGAAACAGTTTGAAATGTGGACTCATCAAACCACAGCACATTTTTCTAATTTTGCCTTAGTCCATCTCAGATGAGCTCAGGCCCAGAGAACCCGGTGGCGGTTCTGGGTGGTGTTGATTTATGGCTTTGTCTTTGCATGGCAAATGTTTAACTGACCCTTTTAGATGTCCCAGCTTTTTTGGAAAGTGTTGAAAGCATCAAATTCAAATTTGTGAATATTTGCAAAAAAAAAACAAAATCAATAAAGTTTATCAGTTTGAAAATAACTAAATATCTTGTCTTTGTTGTGGATTCAGTTGCATGCAGGTTGAACAGGATTTACAAATCATTAAATTCTGTTTTTATTGGAATTTGGTTTTATGTATTTGTTTCCCAGAAAACAGGACAAATCTGGGACGGTAATGGTAATTTGTTGCTCAATCAGACTCCATGAAAGTCTCTGAGGAGCAAAGATGTTTTTGAGGATCTCAAGTTTGAGAGAAGTGTGTGGGAAAGTTCCTCACAGAAAGGCTGGAAGGATCTTCAATGTCCAGAACAGAACATCATGAAACCATCAAGGCATCTGGAGGAATTTCAGGGAGCTGCCTCTGCTGGACAGCGCTCTGATCCCTCAGACGGTTCTGCATCCAGAACCTTTTTTCATCACCAGCTAATAGAACCTCACGGAGTAGGAATTACCTTGGAGAACCTTTGTCCAGCTCTACAACACAGAGTTACATTCACAGACTTTATTGAGCACAGAAGAAGCCTGAGAAGGACTTCACTGTAGAACGGTGAAGTCCTCCTCAGGCTGCAGTTATTCTTCAGACAGCTTCCACGTCTTGGCTCTCAGACTGGTTTCAGGTGAAGAAAGCTTCCAGCAGCTACTATATGCCCATCTCTGCCTCCTTGTAATTTGTTCTGCTGAAACCTGAGCTAACCTGCTTTTTGAGCTCTAATTCTCTGGCCTCGCATGGTGGGACCTCAAGGCCGAGCTCTGCTAATCCTTGGTGACTCCTGATGGATCAGGATGGTATGTGATTCTGATGAAGACTCATCTGAACACATTCAGGACTTTAAATTGCTCCTCCTAGGCCTGTGTGGAGGTGCAACTGGACACCAGCCAGGTGTTAATTTGTGTTTGATTTGGTTCAGTGAGTGTCTGGACGGGCCTGAGGAGAGCTCCCCTCTCCATCTACTGGTTCTTGGCTGAACCCAGTGCAGCTCACTCACCTTCAGACCTGTCTAATGGTTTCTGCACCTCACTGCCAGACTACAACGGTTCTCATGTGTCTGAGCTCCTGTCCTTCAGCTTGGTGTAACTCTTCTAGCAGAACCGAGAAGGTCTGCTGTCCTGGCAGCAGGCATCGCTGCAGCCCTGTTGCAGTTTATCAGTCAATCAGGAGCAGCAGCTCTAAGATGCTGCGCGCCGACTGAAATGCCAGGTTCTGAAAGGACGACTTCATCACGGCTGGTTCATCCTGGGTAAATGTTTCTGGTTTGGAGACAATGACAGGAAGCTCAGTTGTTCATCAGTCAGTCAGGGAAACAAACCTCTAACTCACCTGTATGAACCTGTCGTCATGGCCAGAGATGCACAATAAATCCCAGTCATCATCACAGCATCAGTGTCTGCAACAGTCACGAAGGATGCTTGGACATGATTTTTGGTAGGCTGTAATATTTCAGGCCTCCATGCATTAAAACTCAGCTCTCCAACAGTATATTTGTCCACTTGGAAGGACTTTTACTTTACCTCATATCCACGGCTAGTGGATCTGAGTGACTGAGATCTTGTGAAGAGCAGAGACCACGGAGCAAAATGTGGGTTAATCATCTCAGTGTCCTGTTCCCCTAACATCTCAGTCATGAACAGGATTCATCCTGAATGGGTCTTCTCGTTCAGACTGTAACAGACAGGAAGGGCTGCTGCAGAGCTGCCTCAGGCACCTAGATCTCATTTTGCTGTATTATGATGCAGCATCAAATTATTTCCTTTACTTACTTATTAAAACATGCAGAAATAAGAGCCGTGTATAAGGCCAGCAGCTGAGGCAGAGGTTGCTCTCACAGCGACATCCTCATGACAGAGTTCAATTAATATTAAAGTGAGCCATATTGAGATGTGTCCCAGATACACATCAGACCCCCCACAGCTGTAACCTCTGGGGGTTTCTATGTGTTTTAGTTCCTCTGGGGCTTAATTAGGAGCAGTAATTATGTTCCTTATAATTTAAAGTCAGTCAGTCTGGGCTGTATGTGAATGAATGCTGTGTTTGTAACGTGTGTTTTATAGAGGGGACGGGAAGAATCCAGCATGTTTATGATTCCTAACGAAATTGGAGCGTTAACGGAGTCAGGTTCATGGTGAAGGTGAGGAGAAACGGGTTTAACTGAGGCTGACACCACAACAAGACTTCATGCGTTAAGCATGAATGAACAGCGACGGACCAGAACCTAATGTCTGCACACAGTCAGGATCATGTTTGGATTCTGATTTCTCTATTATCTGCTGCAGAAACTGAATGTAGTTGAGTCAAAAGGAAAATGTAGAATAAAAGGTTCTCAGAACTCTTACAAGCTTTAAGGTCCATATTGTCCTTCACTGCTTTTATGCTCCAGCACACCGTGTATCCGGTATAAAATCTGATCTGTCTTTTTCCTGCAGCTCTGCCTCTGCCGTCAGAATCTCCATCCCTCCAGAACGGTGACAAGAAGCCAGGGAATGAACTTCTGACACCGGATGACTCGGCTGTCTCGGATCTCTCTCCTAAAACAGACTCCAAATCAGAGACCCTCACCAAGACAGATGCCTCCTTAAAGACCGAAGCCAGACCGTCGACCCCTGGCTCCAGCAGCAGCAGTCCCCAACCCAAGAAAGGTACGCTGAGGTGTGCAGGGTTCTGGGTTCTTTGAAACGAGACAGACACAGATCAGTTTGAAGCAGAGTCAAACCATTTTAAGTTGATCTGCTAAAGCTATAGGAGAACTGTCAACCAGGTGTTTTAGTGAATGAATGGGGGAATATGTAGAGGTTTAAACCATGAGATGTCTGTCCAACTTTGGGTTCAGAGCTTTGTTTATGTAGCACATTTCAAACAGTAAAAGACTGAAACCCAGCCAGGATTGAGACTTCTAGGTCAACATGTTCAAGTCTGGACAAAAGAATGCTGTGATCAACTGTGTCAAAGGCTGCAGGTAGATCTACAACAACAGAACATCCAGAGTTTACAGGTAAAAGAAGATCATGAAGGCAGTTTGAATACGAACCTTTTAGTTAGGGAGAATATTCCGATCAGGATTTCTCTGGTTGATAACAGACTGCAAAACAGCAGCTGGTACAGGTGACAAGGAAGCAATCAGCTGATGTAAAATGGTGGGTCCAAAAATGTGACAGTTTCCTTTAAGAGACGAGAGGGGAGGGGATCTAGGATGACTCAAACGGCTGAAAAACAAGCCCAGGAGTTAAAGGATGGAGGTGGATGAAAAGCAGAAGGAATGTGTGAAGACTTTAAATCAGAAACTTCATCAGGGGATTTTTAAAACCTCCTCAAAGAGCACAGCAGAAACCCCCTTAGGATGAAGGTCACTGGGGTTAATTATAGAGTTAAGGATGTTTAATAAAACTCTGACTGTTGGCAGACATGTTGGACACTTGAATCAAGCCTGAGGTGCAGATCTGGTCTGTTTCATCTGGACCGGAGCAACAGAATCCAGGATGCCAGAGCACGAAGTGGGCCGGATGACTGACTGAAGCTGCTGAAGGTGGAGTAAAAGAGACCAGCGATCCGGTGGTTGTTCAGGTGCAAACAGAGCGCTGCTTTGTTCCCATCGGACCTAGAGTTGAATATAAGACGTTGCGTGCCTCACAGAGGGGAAGTCCACACACTTTACTTATCAAAGCCTGCATGCTTACGGGCTGAAACCCTGAGAAGCTCCACCAGGCTGCTGTCTGACGCACAGAGCTTCACTGAACGTCTTACTGCCACAGAACCGACCAGATGACATGAATCCTTCACAGAACCTGTTCATTAGAACTTCTACAGCAGTGGAATCATTAGAAACACAACTAACAAGCTGACATGTATTTTTTCCCCTCAGGGTCAAATTTATACATACAGGCTCAAATGGATCTACGCACCATTAAGACTCTATGCAGCCATCAACTCTTTTCTGTCAGCATTCTGGGTGATGTTTGACCAGAACCGGTTTCCTGAAATAGACCCTTAACTACTTAGCAGAGTTGAGGTCAGAGTTTTGGGAGGTCTTTTCCAGAAGCCTAATGTTATCCTGCTTTATCCATTCCAGAAAAGGTTTGTCTCGTTGGAACACAAAACTAGGTCCAAGTCTCAACCATCGAACTGTTGGGTTGAGATGGAGTTGAAGAATTTGGAGGTAGTCCTCCTCCTTCATTATTTTATCCACTTTGTGCACCAGTACCACTGAGAGTGAAACAGCGCCACAGCATGATGCTGTAGTTGGTACAGTGTTGTTAGGTCCAAAAGCCTTTTAAACATATGTCTTCTCATTGTGCTAGACATGACAGTGATCGCTGATGTTGATATTTTACCAGTTTTGACTGGAATAAAAACTGGATTTACTGACATCCCTCCAACATGGACTCTGTGGAGCAGAACCAGAACTCTGTGCTGAATCTTTGACTCACAAAAGCGTTTAAAAGTCCAAACCTGCTGAGCTGTTTGTTCAGAAGCTCCTCAGCCATGCGGCGTGGGTGTGTTACCATGGAAACGTGTTGATCTGCTGATGCAGATTTATGAGACGTTTTAGTCCCAGTTCACGAAGTTGTTACACTGCGGACACTGGATTAAACACGGATCGTTCAGCCAACATCTGGGTTAAAACGAGCTACGTGCAAAAGTACTGCAAAAGCAGTAGATTACGATGGCTTCAGTAACCCTGCTGGGCCAAGCCTGCTTTACTGGGCTGAACCTGAACCGGCAGTTGGAGTGTTCTCTAACCTCTCCACTGCTGCAGCACCCCTCTGCAGATCTATCTGGGTTTTTATTGTTGCAGATAAGGATGGATTCCTGGACTCAGCACTCCCTCCCAGTGCCTGTTGGTTTTTTGTGCCTGCATCAGGGTGTGGGGGTCACTGGTTTTCTCAGCAAACCACTTAGACACCAGTTTTTGTCCTCGGGGTCCTGATGGGAGTTGTTCCTTTATGGCCAGATGTATGGATTTGGAGAGGAGGAGGTGAAGTGATCTGCAGATCAACTGTGTGGGAAGCTCGCTGCAAGGTGGAAGGAGGGAGGGATGCAGGTTGCTATGGAGACGGAGCAGAGAAGTGCTGCAGGGGGAGCTCGGATTGGTCGATAATGTTAGCACACATTTACAGGACAAGAAGGAGAAAAGAGAGGTGAAGGTTTCTGACACGTCACTGCTTCTGTTGATCCATCAGAACCCCCAGGCAACCCACACAGTGACTGAAACAAACATGTCTGACCTGAACTACTGCAGACCTGTTGGTTGATGTCTTGAAGAGAAACTCCTGATCCATTTTCTTCATGTTTCCCATCCAAGGATCCAGACTTTTCTTTTTTCAGGTCTTTTAGTTAGAGCAGCATAGAGCAGATGGTCATCTGAGGGATGATGTGTCTGTATCAGACATTGTTCCGCTGGAGATGACTCTGCTTCTGTTGTCCTCCACATGTTCAGTTTCATCAGTTTTTATTTAGATGCAGTGCAGGATGCAGAGACATGTGAACACATAAAGTTTTTTCACTAGTTTTTAACAAATTTTCTACTGTGATTAGTGGAGGAAACATGCAGATTATTTAATTCAATTTCAGTTTCAATTCAGTTTTATTTATATAGCGGAAATTCACAACACATGTCGTCTCAAGGCACTTCACAAAAGTCAGGTACATACATTCCAATTAATCCTAACCATTGAACAGTGCAGTCAGAGTTATTTATTTATTCAAATTGGNGGATAAAAAGTTTTTCTGTCTAAGGAAACCCAGCAGATTGCATCCAGTCAGTGACTTGCAGCATTCACTCCTCCTGGATGAGCATGTAGAGACAGTGGACAGTCACTGGCGTTGACTTTGCAGCAATATTTAATCTTAGGGTTCTGCCTGTGTGAGAGGAGACTGGACCAGAGGGTGTGCTCCACCCATCAAAGGGGTCACTCATTCAGCAATTGAATCATCTGACAATAAATACAACTTTAATTGAAATGTTTATGCTTTTTCTTTCAGACTCGGTGACCTCAGAGCAGCGACAGAAACTTGCGAAGGAACGCAGAGAGGAGCGTGCTCGTTATATCGGTAAGAACCCCCACTCCCGTCTGAACACTCCTGTAACTTCCGACTGTCCGAATGCATGAAGAAGGATTCTTAAAACCTGCTCAGTGTGAGGATGTTCCCTGTATGTTTCTGCTCTGATGTCTCCTATTGTGTCTTGTTGCACGGCTGTCAGAACAACAAACTCAGCTGCAAGGTACGTTGCTTCACTATCCATCCATCCATCCATCCATCCATCCATCCTTCCATCGAGTTAATTTTCTTTCCTCTCATCCTCTCATGGAAACATGAACTCCTTTAACTTCCTGTTTTACATGTTTCTGCTTCTGATTTATTCTGACTTTGTGGTTTCTGAATGTTCCCCAATTGGTTCTGATTCTATTGGAGATCTGAGCATTAGCAGCCAATCAGATCCAAGCTTACGGAGCTGTGCGTGAAAAATGAGGCATCATTACCGTGAAGTCAGAAAAGGCGTCACCGAGAGATTAGATTGAATTATTCAGTCATTAGCTGCAGAGCTGTGGTCCAACTGCAGCAGATAAAGAAGAAATCTGCAGCTGCTCTGGGATCAGACTGCAGGCACAGACTGACTGTGCAGTTTAAATTTTGTGCAAATGCACACATGATGTCTTACAGACTGTGGAGAATTATCACACCTTGTTGCTGTGCTCTGAACAGTTTATGTTGAATAGTGTTTGCAAAGATCAGATGGGGCGTTAAGGTGATTGATGGAGAAGGAGGAGGCCCTTTCACTGCTCAAGCTCAGATGTTTTCTGCTCTTTTAGCTGAAGCTGCAGAAAATGAAATTAAACCCCGAACCTCTAACATCGCTGTAACAGAACAGAAGCTGTTTAATAATGTTTATTAATGTATTTATTAATGTATAAATGTTAATTAATCTGTCCATCTCACAGCGTTCAGATGTAATGTTAACATCTTTAATTATCCATAACAGGAATGTTTTGGACAGAATGGAGCTTGATCTGTCTGTTCAGCTTTGTTTCCATCCGTTCAGTTCAGCCTGCAACACATTCCAGAAAACATGACAACTCTGGGATAGTAATGATGATAATCCTTAGATGGTTCTTCATCACCAGCTGATGAGAACCTCATAGGGCCGGGATTACTTTCAAGAACCTTTGTCCAGCTCTACAACAGAGTTAATTCACAGCTGCTTTCAGGACCACATCTTCTCGACGGATGTCCATCATTTTGCAAAATGACAATGTTAACCATGTTCCAAAGGCTTGGCTGAGGAAGAGGAGGGTACAGCTGCTGGTGACGACCCCGTACTGTTGGACAGCTTCAGACATGTTTGCAGGGATAACGGGACACCTGCACCAACAAGTTTAAATGTTGTGAGAAGGAATGGGAATATTGTTTTTGGTGTTTTGGCTTGAAGTTTAGGAATGGATGGATTCTCAGATTTTAGTAGTGTGAAGCTGATAAGAGAAAACAGTAACCATCTTAACCTCACACTGAGAGGAAATGGAAGATTGTTTTTGTGGATGTGGAGTTGAATGGTCCAGAAGTGTCTCCAACAGAAGGAGCATCTCGCAGCAGCTTAAATTGAAAAGGATTTATTGCAGTTTAATTGTCAGCAGCAGAGTGTGTGAAGACAAACAGACGTAAGACGCAGCAGGAAGCTGCAGCATATTTACTGTCTGCAGGATTATAGTGAAATGAACACAGAGTCTTCCATCTGGTTCTCTGTTCGTTGCTGCTGATGGTGTTTGGAGCTCTGGATGATTAATGATTGCTTTATTCTAAAAAATGCACATTTAAAATGTACTTCCTGCTGCACACACTGGCTACTTTGTGTTTTTAGGCTGATGGTCGTCACAGGGGGAATTATGGTTCTTTTTCAGGTCAAACTCCAGTTGAAGTCTGAGAAGTAGAACACCTACTGAGAAAAAATGGAGAAAACAAACGAGAATAAGTTTATCTTAGACTTAACCTGAATTACTCTGGTAACGTTAGCTAAGATCCAACCCAACAGGTGACTTCTAATCTAGCCTTATGGGAACTCCCAGAAGGTTAAAGAAAGTTATAACCTACTGGGAGTTTCTGTCTCAAAGCAGAGCTTTTCCAGTAAGGCTGACAAACAGCAGCTAAGTGAAGCTTTCAGCCAGACCCTGCTTCCTGTTTCTCATAAGCTTCTATGTTTTTGTGCCGCCGTTGCAGCCGCGAAGAAGGCCCAGTGGCTGGAGAAGGAGGAGAAGGCCCGGCGGCTGAGGGAGAGCCAGCTGGAGGACCGCAGGAGGAAACTGGAGGAGCAGAGGCTGAAGGCGGAGAAACGCAGAGTGATGCTGGAAGAGAAGCAGAGACAGAAACTGGAGAAGAACAAGGTGGGAAGCTCAGTTTCACACAGATTTTCCTTATCAACACTTGGATGAACAACAGGTCTCGATACAGAATATACATTTATTTTCATCTTATAAATCCTTTCTTCTAATGGTTTATGCATTTTAAAACCTTTATTCATTCCACAACAGGCAAAATGTGATTTTAGCTCCAGCAAAGTGATTTCAGTTGAATCGTAGCCTGAGGTTGATGATCAGCTGAAGGATGCAGCATCTTTGAGATGTTGGGTCAGATCTTTGATGGAGGTGACTTTCAGAGACTGATCATCTAGCTGGAGAGAGTTTTCAGGCCCGAAGCTTCTTTTGTCCTCAGATCTTTAACCACAAAACGCACCAAATGCAACAATTCTTTACTCTGCCGCTAGTCTTTGGTATGTTTGTACATTCAGAAAGAAAAATGGGAACAAATGGTGTGTCTTTACATTGGGTTATCTGCTTTAACTCTTAAACTGGACTTAGACTGGGGGAAAAGCCACCAGGAGAGCTGCTGATCCAGTCCATATTAGAGGAAAGTCTAAAATAGGAGCTGGATCAGGAGTGGACTGTGGACTGGTCCAATTCAACCAGACTGGGTGCATGTGTACCTTAATTTGCTGGTTAATTCTCAAAGTGAAATGTGTAAAAAAGTCACTATGGGCAGTAAAATCTAAACCTTTCAGCACAGAAACTGTAAGTAATAATTATATTTTCTTTTTATGCACTTATCATAAAGCGGTCTACTGAAACTCAATATGATGATAAAACAGAAACATAACAGCGAGGATTTCTTCTTCCAGGTTTTTATTTAATACAACTTTATTTAATTTCTTTATTTTAATTTTGTTTAAATGTATTTGATTAATTCAAGTTTTATTATTTCCCTTTATTTCACATTTTATAATTTATTTAAAAATTTTTATAGTATTTTCCACTTTTATTTTCCATTTATTTATTTTCAGGCATTTTTATCCTGAATTGTATTGTGTTTTATATTCTTTGATTGGATTTGTTTTATTTTACTTCATTTTGTTAAGGTGTACTTTATTACATTTTTCTTTAAACAAAAACATACAATGTCCAAACTTAAAATTATGAGATTTGAAAAAAAAGGCTACATTTATATTCTGAACTTAATATTTGGGAACTTGTAATAAATCTGATCCAAACCTGCATTTTGGAAGGAAACAAATCACATGATTTATGTTTAATTCCTAAAAATTGTCGGACACTTTTAAACTCAGCTGTTTGTTTCCACAGGAACGATACGAAGCGGCCATCAAGAGGTCAACGAAGAAGACGTGGGCTGAGATCCGCCAGCAGAGGTGGTCCTGGGCTGGCGGACTCAACCAGACTTCCCGCAGAGAAAGTGAGTTTCAGATGAACTGGTCAGAGGTGCAAACTGTGAAACACAGTCAAATATACGACATCCTGTCTGTAACTTGACTCTTTGTGTTGCACAGACTGTGGCTCGCTGCTGCAGCTGATGCAATGCCAGGAAATAGCTCGTCATGAGGGCGGGGTACCAGGGACTGATGAGCTACACAGTTGTTTCTCCTGCTAACACTTAACATCTCTGAGTGTTTTTGGTCATCAGCTGGTTGTGATTGTTTCTTTTACTGCCAGGTAGCCATTATTGCCAAGGAGTCAAGAGTAATTTTCCTTCTCCAACTGTCTTGTTATCAGAGTCAAATGTGCGGCAAACAAGAGAGATCCTAAATTTGTGTGAAATTGGGTTTTTATTATCAGCTGTTGCAACACAAATGTGCTTTCTAACCCCACCCTGTTCCCAAACTTTCCTCAAACTTCCATCCCTGCCTCCCAGAGTCTGAGTCAAGACTAGCTGAAACAGAGCTTGAGCTTAGGGAGTTATTGAGTACCTTGATGACAGCTCTGTGATCTGGACTGGGAGTGGACTGGGCATTCCCGTCTCCTGACGGCCCTCAGCTGGGGCCGCCAGCCGCACCCTGGCCCCTCAGTGGGGACCGCCACCCACAGTCCGGCCCTCAGCGGGCCAACCACCCACACCTCGGCCCCATGTGAACAGTTGTCTGTTGCGTTCTCTCTGGTGCAGGCAGATGCTCGGCCTCCACGGTCAACTTGCCCAGACAGGTGGACCCTGTCATTAACAACAGGCTGTCCAAGTCCTCTGCCACGCTCTGGAACTCCCCCAACAGAAGTAAGGACGAGCCGATGTCAGTGTCCACCAGGCCTCCTCCTCCTCTTCCTCCCTCTCCCCTCCTCTTCATCCCCCCCTCCCCTCACCCTAATCTGGTTGTCTTTGGTTATTCTTATAACTGTCGTCTGTGGTGGCCTGCCTGCCCCTGCCTGTGCTTGGTTACTGGTCATTTACCACCTGCTCCCTCCTACTGTCACGGTATCGGTCTCGTTTGCATCATGGGTTTTAATTTTAGTTGGTGGTTTGTCTTTGATTTGAGTCCTTTGCATTTTTGATCAGCCTCACCTCAACATCTTTTTTGGTGCATATGTTTCATGGGCTTACATCCCGTCTCACCACCTGCTTTTTGGTTGTCCCCCTCCACTTCACTGTGAGTGGTCTGTGGTGATGGTGGTGGATATTATACAGTGAATGTTTGTAGAGAATCAAGCATAGTGTAACTATTATAGTCACATGTACTGTATTTATGTTTTGTATTTAAGCAGCTAGCCTGTTAAGTTCACACCTGTGTTGATTTTCTGTTTTAGATTATATAACAGGGCATCACATGTTTCATAACAAAATATTATGTGTTTGAAACAAGAAACCTTTCTTTTACATGAATGTCAATAACACATACAGGTCCTTCTCAAAATATTAGCATATTGTGATAAAGTTCATTATTTTCCATAATGTCATGATGAAAATTTAACATTCATATATTTTAGATTCATTGCACACTAACTGAAATATTT
>JAHUTJ010001038.1:2462-23258 GCA_036250325.1 Characodon lateralis
CTGGATAGCTTTAGCAGGCTAGCATTAACTGGATAGCATTAGCTGGATAGCTTTAGCAGGCTAGCATTAACTGGATAGCATTAGCTGGATAGCATTAACTGGATAGCTTTAGCAGGCTAGCATTAACTGGATAGCGTTAACTGGATAGCTTTAGCAGGCTAGCATTAACTGGCTATCATTAGCTGGCTAGCATTAGCTGGATAGCTTTAGCAGGCTGGCATTAACTGGATAGCTTTAGCAGGCTAGCATTAGCTGGCTAGCAATAGCTGGATAGCCTTAGCTGGCTAGCATTAGCTATTCGGGTATGTGAACTGACCGGCAGCAGATAGCCAGCTGTCTAAAGCCAGCAAGCTAGATGAATAGACAGCACGTTGTAGGTCAGTACCTACAAACCGCCCACCTTGGTTAGACATTTTCCACTCAGCCGGATGAATGTATTAATCCTTATTTCCATTATGTAGTCATAATGAAAATAAGTGGCACAGTATATAAAAAAGTAGAATCTAGCTCCCCCCTTTAGGATTTGAACATGAAAATGTGAAATATTATGTCTAACAAATATCAGTTATAAGAAAACCTATAGCTTAAACCAACAATTAAAAACTCTTAATGCTGGAAAAGTGCTCCCTCTGGAAGAACCATCATCATGTTTCAGTATGGGTTGCTCCATCCATGGGACTCACCCTGGCTTTAATAATTGTAGGTCTGGGGTCCAGAATGCCTTGCATCTTCCTCAGGGCAGGAATCACAAACAGGTTGCATGTGACCACAGCAGACACTGGATTACCTAAAAACATCACAACATGGAGTTACAGACAGTCCTACACCCCACAGCAGTCAAAGAGCTTCAGAAAGCCTACAGAACAACTGTGCGCTGCAGATCCTCCTTTGTTCAGGAGGCAATCTGGTTTTCAAAGTAAAAGTCTTCCCACAGACAGGATGCAGGACTGATGGGAGTACCTGGCAGAGCAAAGATGAGTTTCCGTGTTCCATCGATGTCAACGGTGGCGAAGGTAGTGGGAAGACTGTGGGACAGAAAACACTCTTTCATCTTTAGTATCTGTACAGCTTTAGGTTGTTTAATGCCAACATGAGCCACGATTTTGAGTTAAAACCCAATATCCTTGAAATAAGTCTAATCGGGGGTCCTGGGCAGAAACCTCTAGGAAGTACCTTAGCCTTAAACACCAGACACTGCATGGTGTGAACCTTGAACTGCTTTTGCATCCTGGACTTGTGAAGACCTCTACACTGCTGAAAATTCTGTGGAAAAACAAACCCAGCCCCAACTCCCTCAACTTACCCTGGCTTCATAAATACTCGTCCAAAGTGGATCTGAGCGTGAAGATCAATATCTAGCACCTGTTTCAGGTAGTCCTTGGGAACACAAGCACAGAGAGAGCACCAACAGTTGCAGGAGGGCAGGAGGCAAACAGAAACATTAAAAATAACACTCCTAAAGGTCAGGATACCTTCTCCCCCATGGACACGCCTCCTGAGGTGATGATGACATCAGCACGGCTGATTCCCTCATGCAGTGCTGACAGCAGGTCATCAGGGCTGCAAACAAAGACAAAGTCAATGTTCCTGCAGGTGGAGTCGCAGGACAACATTTATTCTTACTTGTCTCCAACGATGCCAAGGTTGATGGTGGGGTATCCATGCTCCTGGATGGTGGCCAGAAGAGTGGAGCGGTTGGAGTCCCGGATCCTTCCTGGGTGGAGATCATCCTCTGGATTCAGCAGCTGCTCACACATAGACGGATTAATTCAAAAGTGTTAGATTCGGGTGCTGATCAGTACGTTTGGTTCTTTTTCAGTGTTTGCACCTCGTTTCCAGTAGACATGACGGCCACCACAGGGAATTTGTGCACGCTGACCTCGGTCACTCCCACTGTGGCCAGTAGGCCAATCTCCGAGGGGCCCATGTGTGTGCCTTTAGCCAGAACACACTCCCCCCGCCTGATGTCATGTCCGATGGGCCTGTTTAGACACAGGAACACTCACAATCAGGGGCGAAGTTCAACCAAAGCTACCTAACTGGGTTTATCGGGAACCTTTTAAAACCTGAAGACCAAAACTGAGAGGAGAGTGTGACTCAGCTGGATTGACTCTATTTAAACACATTGTTCATGTCCAAATTCAAGACTTTTCCAGACTTTTCCCAACAAATAGGCAAAACTTCACTGTTAACTTACTGCTGACATTTCTGCTGAAATCAGGTTTTACTCATGAAACTTCCAGAAACCAAAGGCAAATATGAATTAACTAAAGTTAAAGGACAAACGGTGGGATGAATGCTGGGATGGATGGATTTACAAAGTGATGGATGATAGACGGATGGATAGACAAAAGAATGGAGGGATGGACAGATGGATAAATTGTTAGATGGATAGATTCTTATTCACAACTAGAAAAAGAAAAATCCCCATTTTCTTTTTCTACACTGCTGTTGCTGTGGGAACCTATTGTCACCATAGCAACCTGGCGTTACCGTAGGAACCTTGTGTTGCTGGGAGAACCTGGAGCGTCGACCTGGTGTTAATGTAAGACATGATATGGAGGGGTTGCCTGACATGCAATCATTGTTTTATTGCTCTGAAATCCCTGCTAACCTGATCACAGTTCTCTCCCTGGCATTCTGACCCCTATATTTTACCTGATGTCCTGTCCGGGCCGGGCCTGGACCATTATCCTCACCTCCAGCTCCTCTGTGCCCTGTGACACCAAGACAAGCCTGGTAAGAATAAGAAAAGAAACAAGGAGCAGCTACAAATAAGGAGTTCTTACATCCTCAGATTCCCTCAGCAGCTCCGTATCTTCCACTTGGACCACGGCATCGGCTCCACAGGGGATTGGAGCGCCGGTCGTCACTCTCATCACCTGACCAGGCATTACTGTGTGGGTGGGCTGCACACACACACACACACTGTCTTTAATCTGAACGTTTGTGTCAGAGTTTCTGCTGGGCTGTGGTGGCCTGTCCTGGTTCGGACGGGATCCACCCAGCGCATCTGACCAGCAGGGGGAGCTCTTAATCAGACTGATGGTTTAACACATGAAAGCTGACCTGCTGTCCAGCCTGGGACTCTCCCATGATGAAGCGGTCTCCAGGTCCATCAGCAGCTGCACATCGGGGATAATCATACAATTCATTATGATAACTGGACCTTTATTCACAGAGGAGAACAGGTTTAATACAGAGTCCTGCAGAATCACAGAATGCTGATCTATAATCTCACCTCGTACAGCATAGCCGTCCTTAACAGAGGCCGGAAATGGAGGGAGGTTGTCTTTGGCATAGATGTCCTGAGCAAGCACCCGGCCCAAACCATCTGCACAGAACCGGCCGCATTCAAATATAAGCTACAGAACGGGACTGTGTGTCTGATTGCTTCTGAACTAGTTTTTCTGGGGCTGAGTCAACTGGTCTGAACTGGAACATCATATGGAAAATGGACTGAAATGGAAGAGGTTGGATTAGACTAGACTGTTGGTAAATGGATCTGACTGGACTGTGTAGAACCAAACAGACTAAGCTGAGCCTGAAGCAGGTTAGAAACAAATGGACTGATTCTCCATGAGTTTAGTGAAACTGAATCAGTCCAGTTTACTACAGGCAGCATATTCTCACGTCTCCTGGTAATGACTAAAGTAAATTATTAAGAATCTAGATTTAATAAATGTAATGGACCGGGGTTGGTACGGTCCAATTGGTCGTTCCATGGGGATAATATAGACAAATGTCTGGAGTTTTCCCACTCAGCTTTATCCAATCAGATGTGTGCAGCTATATTAATACAGCCGCATTGAGCAGGAAAAGCCTCCATACCTGGAGCTTGGTTCAGTGTTAACCTTGATATGGTGACACCTGACAACACCAGGTTATTCATGATGCTGATGAATTATTTGGGATTCTTTTAAATGTAAATGTAAAGTGTCTGGTTATATTCCCTGAAACATTCTTTGGTTTCTCTTACCTGGTAATTTGATCTCCTGCATGCTAATCATTTACATTAATTTACTTCCTTCCATTCTGTTTTTATATACACGGTCCTGGTTCTGGTTCATGTGGACTACGCACATAAAGCAGAGGTGTCAAACTCCAGTCCTCAAAGGCTG
Source organism: Characodon lateralis (assembly GCA_036250325.1). Classification (NCBI taxonomy): domain Eukaryota; kingdom Metazoa; phylum Chordata; class Actinopteri; order Cyprinodontiformes; family Goodeidae; genus Characodon; species Characodon lateralis. The sequence goes on from JAHUTJ010001038.1 coordinate 6,584, forward strand.
GTGTCCTGCACCTTGTAGAGGTTTCTCTGGTCCAACACACCTGAAATACCTGATCAGCATCTGCTCCTCCCCAGGAACAGCTGTCTGCAACAGAACAGTTTAGACCTCTGTAGAATAAAATTATTAGCAGAACTTCCTCTGGAGTCCCTGCTGGTGGGGAAGAGAATAACATCCCCACAGATGACCACGACCTCCCCTGGTGGAAGTTTGGCAGTGGTTGTGATGTTTTATAACTGGGTCATCTTCTACAGTCTTTTCATTTTTCCTCTCTCTGCTCTCTCTTCACCTCTTCGCAGTGCCCACTAACCCCTGCTTGCCTTGAGCCCAGATCGGGGCGCTGTTGTACATCTGTGGTCCAGTAAATTCAAATTTAGGTGAAAGGAGTTGTGAAGCAAATGCTCTTGTCTTTTAGCACTGAATGCTCAGTCATGGTCCAGAAAGATTGACTTATTTCCAGTTTGGATTTTCTTTGACCCTGACCTCTTCAGAACCGTTTCCGTAACTTCAAAGTGCAGGAAATGTACCACCATGGATATCAGAGCGGCGATGAGTCATAGAACTTCATGAGCACGCTGGATCTGGAAAAGCACGTTCTCCAGTACATTGACTCGATCAAACAATAGTTCTGCCACAAAGGCTATCGCTGAGTCACCTTCCGTATCTCCTGAATGTGGTTTCTTCTGGTTCTGCTTCCCAGGTCAATAATCTTCCTTTTCAGTCTTTCTTTGCTCCTTAACTAAGGCCAGAGGTACCTCCTTAGTCACAGCTCTGCTCGTCTCTAAATCCACATCACGTTCTTCAGCTTCAGTGATGGTTTGGCCTTGGACCTGGATGGACTGTGGGTTTCTGCACCGTCATGCAAGATAGCAACCTGCCATGTTCCTTCATGCCCCTTGTCCATCTATATTTCCCTGCCGTTAATCATGGAGTCCCCTGTTTTATTGAGCTCCCACTCCAAACGTCCTGATGATCAGACTGAATTGGACTGAACTGGACTTGAATGTGAATCTTTATTAAACTGAAATAAACTCTGTTGAATTACAGTAATTAGACTGTATTTAAATCAGCAGGGTGAATTAAAATGAGGACTGCACTGAACTGGGTTTGCATAACTGGACTGGATAGAAATAAATTGGAATGAATTTAGAATGAAGTTCATTTGATTTAATTGGACAGTTTATCACTGAATTAGAACCAGAACCTGACCTGGACTGGTTGTACGGCAGCTGTTTAAATGAACTGATTAAACTGGATTGTTCTGAACCCTCTTTGTGTTTACCTGTGACCTGAACCAGGCAGCCATCAAGTCAGCTTGTTTGTGAAGAAGGTCCTGATGAGACAGCAACAGCGCCCTCTGCAGACTCACCTCTGTAATTGATGACTTCAATTCCCAGAATCGGTGTCATCTCCAGAACGGTGATGAAGGCTTTGTCCATTGACGTCAGCGGGAACGGCGACATGCGGTGACGACGCGCCACTTTACTGATGTCGACGGCACTGTGGCCTAAAGACATGAGAAGATAGAACAACAAGAGGCGTCAAGCTCCATCATGGTGCACAGTGAAGAGGACTACGCTTGTAGGGTCAGACAGAACTTACTGGCTCTCAGGATGTTCTCGTTGCTGCCGCATCGTGACTGGACCTGCAGAATAAAACACGTTTGCTGAATTAAATGGTGAATGAAGTGAAAACATGTTAAAATCACCTGAACAGCACCAAACTCTGCAGACAGAACATCCTGGCAACCGTATTTCTCAAAGCTGGATTATTGTGAGAACATGTTTTTGATATCAGACAAAATCTGGCCCAGAAGTCCGGTCTATGGCTGATCTCCTTCCTACTCTTTATAAATATGGGATTTGGACAGAAGGGAAACACTTCACGCCGTCACTAATGATGGAGATGATGTTGAGCTGAATTCAACCTTTTCTTGGTAAAATGATCAAACCAGAACCAGCAGAACCAATCCAGCAGCATGGGTTTCACTGAGTGGCCAATCTGATGCCTGTTTGGTTGTTGCTTGTATTACAGACTAAAAATTACAAATGCAGAAATAGAAAAAACATTGAAAATATCAATAATAAGATCTAGAAATGATCAGATATAAAAAGTCTAAAATATGTTTATGTGATAAATGTTTCTTCAGCATAATTACAGCATTGCTTTAATTTTTAAGCGAACGTGACACAACTGAAGATCTTTATGAATCAGCTTTGTGAACCTCACAGCCCCATTCACTCCCGATCAGTTCCCAACAACACGCACGTCCCGGGGGAACCAGGAGGAGAAACCGTTTGGGCCAGGTCCGATTTCTGCATTCAGCTTGGGGTTCATATCGAATCTGAATGCCAGCAGGAGGACAAAGAGCTCAGAACCAACGGGTCTCTCTGGGATCAAACACGTCTCACAATAATCACAAACAAAGCTTCAACTTTGGTTTTAGGTTGGCATCAAATGAGGCACAAAAACAGAAAAATACAGTAAAAATGCAGCGAAAGAAGAAGAATCCAAGAAATGAGCAAAACCTCTAATCAAGCAGGAGGTCCCTTCCCTGCCTGAGCCAAAGGGGAGCAGGAACGGTGGATTCCAGCTAGCAGTGATAAGTATGAACCCATCGTGCTCCATGGGCCCAACACAAAGCAACACAGCCTGACTTTCATGCAGTGACATCTACCCCGAAGCCTGTCAGCGCTTCTAGAGGTTCTGGCTCTGATTGGTCTGTGTGTGCAGGTTTGTGTGTACCTTCGGTGTCGGACATGAGGCGGTGGAAAGGCGGGACGTCGCCTGTGTTGCCCGCGGTGACTCGGAGGGGGTGGAGCTTAAAGAGGCCGAATCTCGAGGAAGCACCTGAACACCTCGAGAAATGATCGAGTCCGGGATCTACACACACACACACACACACACACACATAGAATGCTGGTTCAAAAACTTTCTTCAGTTGTGTGTTCAAACTCTGACCTGAAACGACCAGATCTGCCTTCTTTAAACAATAAGTGCAGAAATGTATTTAAAAACAGTAATCCTTATTTAAAAGCAAATCGACCAGAAAGTTCGGTATCAAGATGTCCCAAACCATGACGCAGCTCCCACCATGTTTTAAGATTCATAACTAATCTCAAACCATGTCCACTGATTTCTAACCCAAGCCTTATTTAAATGTAACAAATCATCAGCTTCTCTCCCTCTGCTGTAAAATATCTCCCAGCTGCAGACATTACACCTCACGCAGAAACAGTAACTAGCAGATTTAGCATGTTGACAACCACTACTGTTCTGTATGACTGTGGCACCATGTTTTCTGCAGGTCTGAATTGTTCGAAGCTGGTTGTTTTATACAGGAGCTGCAACAGAAGACTACCATGCAGTAAAATCTCCTATGCTCTGTTCTGTTGGCACTTTGTTGTGTCACTTTCAGGTTTAGTTACAGAAAAACATGCTTTTTAAAGCTTCTTCATTGATGCCAAAGAAAACTCACCACTCTGATAAGCTGGGATCTACTGTAAAAATGAGATCAAACCTAAAGGACACATGGAGAACGTTCCTCCTCCAACTGCTTTCAAAGAACAGGTACAAATAAAGAAAATCAGGAAGGCAGTGAGAAACTCAGTCCTGTTTTGACTTCGAGAGCCCAGCTGCTCTTTCCATCCGAACAATCCCTGAAAGTTTAAACAGGTCACAGAAAGTTGGACTTCATCTGACACAGTTATCATTTTGATCCCTTTTGCAGTTTATCCACAATCTCAGTTTAAGTTTGAGGATTTTTCCAGATTTTCCCACAGAATGTTCATTTTATAGTGTGATGATGGTTCTGACCCGGTGAAATATTCAGAACCTTTGGATTTAAACAGTTTCTCCATCTAAATGTAAGCGTTTCTGTCTCCTGCCAGCCAGTGTATCTCCTGCTGCTGTAAACCTTCTGTCCAATCAGAGCCCAGAGTGTGGAAAGACACACCCACATTCGCATTCACAGAGTGATGACCCCTAACTCTCTCTTCTGGGAAAAGGAGGGAATCACCATAGCAACCAGTGACAGCATTTTCTGAGCCTGCAATAAGCTGCAGGTACACTGCCTGGCCCGACAAAAGTCTCCACCTGGATTTAATGAAGCGAACAGGTAGGAGGCTCCCATTGGATAATTACTGCCTGGCCAGTTATCTTTCACCCAGCAACAAGTTATTTAACCCAGGCTGATGCAATGAGTTGCTCCTCATTTCTAAACAACCATGTGGAAAGGCACATTGTGTTGTTGTGGAGAGAATGCAGTTTGTTTAAGAAGGGTCAAATCATTGGTATGCATCAAGCAGAGAAAACAACAAAGGAGAAACTACTAAAACTGTCCAACGTATTATTAAAAAGTGGAAGGACAGTGGGGGACTGATGAGTCCAGATGGGTGATGGACGCATCAGGGTGGAAGAGAGGCTGGTGAAGTGATGCACCCATCATGCCTAGTGCCTACTGTACCAGCCTGTTGGAGCAGTGCTATGATCTGGGGTTGCTGCAGGTGGTCAGGTCTGGGTTCAGCAACAAAGAATGAGGTCTGCTGACTACCTGAATATACTGAATGACCAGGTTATTCCATCGATGGATTTTTTTCTTCCCTGATGGCGCGGGCATATTCCAAGATGACAATGCCAGGATTCATCGGGCTCCAAATGTGAAAGAGAGGTTCAGGTAGCTTGAGACATCTTTTTCACACATGGATTGGCCACCACAGAGTCCAGACCTTAACCCCACTGAGGATCTTTGGGATGTGCTGGAGAAGGCTTTGACTCTACCATCATCAATGCAAGATCTTGGTGAAAAATGAATGCAACACTGGCTGGAAATAAATCTTGTGGCACTGCAGAAGCTGATCGAAACAAAGCCAGAGGGAATGTGAGCCGTAATTAAAGCTGAGGGCGCTCCAACTAAACAGAGTGTGTGACCTTTGTTTTTGGTCAGGCAGGGTATTTTGCAGAAGAGACAAATGGAGCAGCTTTGAACCTACATGAAGATGTCATGTAAAACTGCTCTGAAATAGAAGGTTTTTAAAACTACACAGAAAAGGACAAACTTCAGTACAAAATGGAACAAAAGTTGACATATTTGTTTTTTATCCCGAACAGAAAACTGAATAGAAGCAGGTTTCTAACACCAAGGACTTGTGGAGCCCAGGAAATGCTGAAATCACCTTATTCAAGATGCGAGGCTCCACAGGGATCCTTCTCAGGAACCACTGTTATTCCTTTTTACGTTAATAACTTGACTGCAGCTCGATAAAAAGTTACAGGTTTAAATCACACTGCTCCTCTTCCTTTTAAATCCGCCTGAAAGGCCCCATGACAAGATGCCAGAGAAGGTGCGAGCGTGACCAGAGCTTTCTTTAACTCTATGGACCATAGAGTAACATAGCACTGCCCCTCCACCACCTGTTGCTGCAGACTGCCAGTCAGCTGCCACTTCTCCCTTGCTTAGAAAAAAGACTCACTCAGCAAAAATGTCCCATAAAGTATTAAAATAACAATAAATGAATTGCCATTAAAATAAAAACAATTGTATAATGTAATGCATTTATGTAAATAATGTGATTATTCTATATTTGATCATGCACTCGAATCTCATTCTGGCGCAGGCTTAGCACCTCATTATCTTTCATCTATTTTGCTGATGATACAAATGTATTTCTAAACCATGCCAATTCCTCTGTACAGATGGCCATAGTGTACTGCAGAAATATTATGTTAAAACCCAAACATCTATCAAAATTCTGTCATTTTATTTCAAAACGTTAAACTAAACTAGGACTATACCCTGAATCTTTCAAATGTTTCTGACAAATGTTTTAAAATGGTACAATAAATATTTGGTGCATGGATGTCATCAATGTAAATATCATCATTATTGTAATTTAAATAATTTTAAAATGACAAAATATTTTAGATATACAAATAATTTGATCATATAAACTCAACGTATTACAGATACAGGAATTCAACATAAAATTACATTACTTGCAGATTATGTGTTGTTATTTCTACAAGACACAAAGTTCTCGGTCCAGTTTCAGGCTATAAAGTTAATGAGTGTAAGGCTGAAGTGATGATATTATCTGGAACTAAATAATCTGGTCTCATTCCGACATTGTAACCAAGGCTTTAAATACCCGGGGATCAGAGTCACACACAACTCAAATTACACTGAACTAATAACACCAAATAAAGCAGAGCTATTGGAAGGTTTGCCACTCTCCTTGTTTGGCAGAAATGAGACAGAGTTAAAACGAATACATTATTCCAGTCCTATATGGGAACCTATGTCTACATTTGTCCAGCTAGACAAATGTCTCTCCCAAACCCGATTCCATTACTGGGCTGCTGATTTGAAAGCTATGACACAATGGATTAATAATGATCGGGAAGCAGGCTGAGTCCAGATAGGACTGAACTGGATAGGCTGTCATTCAGTCGTGCCTTTTCTGAATGACAGGCGATGGGAAAGACTCAAATTAAAAAGTGCCTGGATTAAACACATACTGCGGTTCTGGTTTTCAGTGAGGAAAAGACTGGGTGGTACAATCAGTATTAAATGGGCCATGCCCATTGCTGGTGATACAGACTTTCTACCATCTGTGTGGGAGAGTGGATTTAAACGATGTGTACGGTTAACCAGCTCTTTGAGGGGTGTCATTTAAAACCTTTCGTTGCCTCTAAAAGACTTGTTTTGTTATTTACAAATTAGACACTATTTGCAAAGTCAAACTGAATAGGACAAAACTTATTTCAATAATCGGTTTATCACCACTAATCCGATTAATGGTTTCAGCCCTAAAGCAGACACTACAGGAATTGAGCAACGCTTTAAATATAACATTAATACAAAGCACTCATGACCAAGAACCATATTTCACTTTTATATAAGATGCTGATGGGAGATTTAGGAGGTAATACATATAATGTTGTTAAAGAAAGATGGAGATAAATGTAATTATTCAAGATAAGGCATGGGAGGATATGTGTGACATGTCAAATATATTATCAGCAATTCATGGAAGGATCTGGACTGGAAGTCAAAACTAAGATACCTTACAAGCTCCCTGGTTATCTCCAAGTTTTACAACAATATATCATCACTTTGCTGGAGAAACTGTGGTATGACAGCAGACCACTGGCACATCTTCTGGGACTGTCCTCTCTAACAGAAACACTGGGAGGACATACAAATGAAAACAGAAAAATGACCCTGTACTGTTTGTTGTAGGAGCATCTCTTAAAACTATAACTACCAAAGACCAGAGGTATATACTGGAGGAAATCTTCTCCTCCAACTAGAATAGAATGGGACACATGGACTACACAAGAGAACAGCTGACTGCAAGGCTCCAGATGAAAATGGACTTTTTCTTACAAAATGGACTCCAGTGATTCACTACTTAAATGCTTGATTATGTGAAAATACTTACTGTCAACAATTATTTGTATGAATGTGCATTGTTTATTAGACTTTAGTAAATGTTCAAAAAATAATACGTAGATCATGTTGTAACTTTGTTTTCCGTCGATATTTGTCCCTAAGTTTGTCATACCATCAGAAACTCAAATCATTATTTATTTTCTAAATTCACTCCAAACACAGAATCGTATTTGATGCTAATCTTTGTCCTGTTTTAATGGGATTCAGGTGATAAAGTGGCAGCCAGGTGTTTTCTCCCTGACAAATACCAAAGTTTTCCTGAGCACTTAAAATAGGTCTGGGATCAAACCCTCAAGAAGTCAGAGGTGAACCTGGATCTCTGTGGAGGAACAGACAGGAGGAGAGTGATGGGTGTAAGATATCTCACCTGATGGTCATGGGAACAGGTGAAATGAGCAGGAGGGGCAGGTGTGTTTCCAGGCAGGTAGGGGCCTCCCTTAGCCATGACCACCGCATGGCTTGCCTGATCAGCACACACATGCACAAGCATGTAAACACAGATGGACATGGGAATGAGATGATGTGAAGGTGCAAAATACATCGCCAGAAGATGTTTATATGGTCACTATGGTAACTAATGACTCAAAGACATTGCATTTAAATTTGAACCTTAAACCTTCCTGGGCAACTGGTTTGTGTTCCTAGTTTAGTTGTGATCGGTCCCAAGCACCTGGTACACAGGTTACCTTTGCAGCAATAGCGGCCGCAGTGATGTGGGACGAGCCATGCTGGTGATGGTGGTGGTGATGGTGGTGGTGGTTGTGCTGCCCCCTCCTCCTGTCCTCCTCCTCTTCGTCCTCTTCCTCACACTGGGTGCCACGCTCCATGGTGTGTGTGTTGGCGTGAGCGTTGCCGTGCGTGTTGGTCAGCAGCGAGGATGGTGAGGGCAGCTGCTCCAGAGCGGCATGCGTGGATTTAACCTGGACGGTGGCTTCTCGCAGCAGGTCGATGGCGTGAGGCAGAGCAGGCAGGATGAACTGAAAACACTCCTGCAGAAACAGACGTCTTTAATCCAGAAACATTGTTTACACAGTTCAACAGTTCAGACACCAACAGGGAGACCACAGTGTGAACATAAATCAGAGAAATTTCAACCAAAAAGCTCTCAGTGGGGTATTGACCACTTCGGCGCATTATGTGTTGTTCTACCATTGTACAGCTACATTTGTTTTTGGTTCATATTGCAGCAAACTTTTTATTTCACATTTTATTTGACAACCGTGTGAAGTAAGAAAACTGCACCTGTGAGCCTTTCTTGCTGCCCGGAAGGTTGATGATTAGAGTTTTACCGCGAATACCGCAAACTGGTCTGGAATCAGTGCAGAAGAACTAAAATTAGATGAGGTAAGTTCATCACACACACATGAATCTGGTATGAACACAAGGATCCTAACCTGGACAGCATTCCAAGAGGGGTAACGTTGAGGGATCCCATCAGCATGGCCAGAGCCATCCCTGGGGCCTCTCGCTCAATCACCTCCCTGGTAGCCTGTAACATTATGGGGATGAGTTCATTCATAGCACTCATCTCTCATGAATAGCATAAATAAATACATCATGGCCTCCTTCATGATGCTGAAAACTCATTTTAGCAGCCAGGCTACCTGCTACAAGTAACCAGCTAGACTAGCAGCTAAGCTGTGTGCTACAGGTTAGCAGCTAAGAATGATTTGCTCGCATGGCCTGAGAGCTTGGTTGTATCCATAGGTTACATTAACCAAACAGAGTTCATTCGGTTTTACAAATTCTGTGCAGTGGTTGTCAGACTTGAACTCGGACTGGACAAGTAGTCTTTTCTGGCTAAATCAGATCGAATTTGTAATAAACTTTGTTTAGTCACACTGACCACTCAAACTGCTTCACATTCAGCTGCATTCATACATTCATTCAAACACAGCATATATCCATACACAGATTAGTAGGAAAACAACCATTCAACCCACAGAGTTACTGTCGCCACAGCTCCCAACTACAGTCATCTACAGCTATCCGTTTCCAGGAAGTCATAAATGTATTCAAACATCTTGACCTTCTTCTCAGCAACATTTAGAGTCATTTTGACAGTTTGAAGAAATATATCTCTGGTCCAGTCAGAGGAAATCAGACTCAAAGATTAATTGAACCTGAATCTATTCAGACTTCAGATTGGTCATATAAAACAACACATCTTTTCCTACATTCTACCAGGATCCTGATTACTATGATTACATTCGGTTGGGTTTACAGGCTACATTAAAGTAGCCTGTAAGCACGTTAGAATAACCATTCCTGGAATTGGAAAAGGTCAAAGTGTGTTTCTGAAGTTGTGCACAAAGTGTCAGCCTCTACTGGTACCTCTGGTGTAACATCTCGTGGTGCGAAACCAGTTCCTCCAGTGGTCAGAATGAGATTCAGCTCATGTTCATCACACCACTCCAAAAGAGTTTCCTTCATGCATGTAAACACAAGAACCAAGTCAGGAAACTACATTGTCCATCTTCTACAATTCCAAAACCCAACATCGGAAATAGGAAAACTCTTGTATCCTCAAAGTAGAACCCTTCTGTACATTACAAAGCCAAACATTATTAAGAACGCGTAATCTTTACTTGGCATGTCCACACTGGGATGTTGATGTTGGTCCAACAAATTGTGAGTTACTGGGAGGGATTTCGATGACACGTACCTTTATTTCGTCGATCTCATCTGGAACTATTTTGTAGGCCGCAATGACTCCTCCCAGCCTGCAGGAAGAGATGACAGTAATTGTTAGCTAAACATGAATGTCTGAAGGTGTTGGCGCTAATGTGAAGACTCACAGTGAGGGATCGTGGACCAGGTCCTTCAGGTTTACTCCACTCCTGTCTTCTGCCAGGTTCTTAAAGCAGCTGTCACTGACTGAAGAGGAAAGAAATTCAGGTTAAGAAGCTGAATAGTTGATTGACTGGATGGGTCTTGATTAGACCCATGATTCTTTAGATTTTGCTCTCAAGCAGCCCATCTTTATTGTAATCATAGAAAGTGGACTTTATCGGTAGTTGTCTTCTTGGTACTGGAACCTTGTTTTCTTCTGTTTAGCTCCTAATGATGGATCGTCTTGTCCATCAGCTAGCTTTTAAGAGTTTGCCGACAAAGATTGGCTCCTGTTTCTGCCAATTTGTCCTGCATTTCTTCTCTTCTCTGTTTTATTTTAAGTTGGATTCTATTTTCACCTTGACGTCTTCCTTGGTGTACAGGGAGGAATCCCTTTTTGTTTGGACTCAAATGTTAGAGGCAGCTGGGTGGGAACAGCCAACTTCTTCAGACAGAAGGTGTTTATGAGCCTTTCCAGGTTTTCAGCTCATAGTTGTCTTGTTGGGTCCAGGTTTCCACCACATTTTGATGTCAAATTTCAAGATTTTTCAGACCAACAAAATGTTCCAAACTATGTTGAAACTATAAATATAAAAAGGAAATGATGAATGGACAGAAAGAACATTTGTACAATAGGACAGAGAATTAAATCTTAAAATCCAAATATTTCTCATAATTTGTTATTTCACATTTACTCAGACCTGAAAAAGCTTCCAGGTCCTAAACATTTCCAAAGTTTTGTAGGAACCCTGGAGGACAAAGTTTCCTGTCAATCAGGCAGCTGCAGACTACATTAGTCCAATTAGACTAGTGCAGGTATTTGTTTCACATGTGTGAATTATAAGCAGATTCCATCATATTTCTCCTTTCCTGATCAGGAACAGAAAATCATTATTAATTTAAACAAAGTCACTGACCCATATCCGACTAGAAAGGGTTAATAAGCCATTTCTAAGGCTCCTGGTCTCCAGGGAACCTCGGTGAGAACCATTATCCACAAATGGAGAAAACATGGAACAGTGGAGGGCCTTCCAAGTAGAGGCCAGTCTACCAAAATAACTACAGGAGAACACAATTAACTCATCCAGGAAGGTCACAGAAGAATCCAAAACAACATCTAAAGCTCTGTACCCCTCAGTGCCTCAGTTAAGGTCAGACGTCATGATTCAACAATAACAAAGAGACAGAAACGGCCTCCACATGAGTTCCAAGGCCAAAACCACTGCTGACCCAAAAGAACACAAAACCCATCTCACTTTCACCAAAAACATCATGATGATCCCAAGAGTTTTAGAAAAAATTCTGTGGACTGACAAGACAAAAGTGGACCTTTTTGGAAGGTGTTGGTCCCATTACACCTGGCGTAAAGCGAACACTGCATTGCAGAACATTGTACCTGCAGTCAAGCACGGTGGTGGTAGTGTGATGGTGTAAGGCTACTCTGCTGCTTCAGGACCTGGACAACTTACTGTAACTCATATAACCATGAATTCTGCTCTGTAGCAGATGATCTTGAAGGAGAATGTCCGACCATCAGTTTGTGACCTCAAGCTCATTTGGATACTGCAGCAGAACAATGATGTAACGCTCAGCAGCAAGACCACCTTTGAAGGGCCCAAAGAACACAAAATGAGGAGTGGCCTAGTCAAAATCTGGACTTAAATCCAATTGAGATGCTGTGAGATGACCTTCAACAGGCCTTTTGCGCTGGAAAACTTTCCAATGTGTCTGAATTAAATCAATTCTGCACAGCAGAATGGGTCCAAATTCCTCCAGTGATGTAAAAGACTCACAACCAGTTATTAGGTTTAGGGGGTACATACTTTTTCACACAGGGTCAGGTTGGTACAGATCAATTCATTTCAGTAATAAATGAAATTATCATTACAGAAATTGTGTGTTGTGTTTACTCGGGTTATCTTAGTTTGACAATGTGAACGGTTAAATGGGACAAAATGGGGTAAATACTTTGTCACTTTGTTGTATGGTTTTTGTTATTGGCACAAGAGACCTCAAAGCAAACCAGAAATCAGCATCAGCCAGGAAAAACCTGATCAGTTCCTCTGTCCTGAGACTGACAGGAAAAGCTGCCAACGTCCTAAACAAATCAAACTGTGAAACCTTCTGAAAGCAGGAGAACCGATGGTCCAGAACACTAACAGATTACAGGGAAGTCTGAGTCACAGGAAGGAAAATATAAATACATGAGGGCTGGATAAAGACCCATAATGACTCTAAGTGAAGCAATTTTAGATTTATTTTTATAAAAGGGGACAATGCATATTAATCAACATGAATCACGTAAAAATGCCAGATTTAGCCAAAGAGGCTGTCTTTCATATGTAGTCCCCTAGCAGATTGATAGAAGGAATTAAAAAAATTATAATTAACATGCATAACATACATACATGACCTATGATTTATGACATTACAGTAGTGACATTATACTACTAAAAGTAGTGTAATTAAACAATTGTTATAAAAATGAAAACAAGTCCCCTTCGTAAAATATGTAACACATAAAACTGTTCATTTTAAATTTATTTTAAAAATGACTGCAATTTTGGTTTTCTATTAAGCATTGCTTAGTGATTTCCTGAAACAGTTCAGTGATGTAATATTTGTTAGTATATTTTAATGGTAACTGAGCTTCCATATGAAGGATTTTCATCCACATGAAGCCTGCAGCTGCAGAGCATGCTGACATCAGGTTCAGGACTCTGGTTAGCATCTGGATCGAAAGGTCTTCCTCACATGAGGACCATGTGACAGCATCTGCTGGCCCTCCTCGGCAAAGGACCAGCGGTGTTACAAGTGACCATACTGGTCCCAGTTCCCAGCGTTCCTGTCAATGAGCTGGAGGGGCTGAGCGTCCTGCCCTCAGATTTTTTAATTAGCGGAGTCGTGATTAATGATACTGGGGGCACATTTCCGCTTTGAACGGGTCCAGATACTGCTGATGATCCAGGATGTGTGCGTTAAACGAGCCGCGGCGGCGGGCAGAACCGCCACATCTGCAAAGGGACATGAATAATGCAGCTCATGTAGGATCGGTAGCGCTACAACGCAAGGAAACATGATGTTCAACCCGAATCAAGCTGGAAACCTCCAGCACATCAGATGTTTTCAAATTAAAAGCATGGCGTTGATTACTAATGGCTTAAGCCCACAGGAAAAGGCAGTCACGTTTTATTTTGAAAGTCTAAACCGGGGCTTCTTCTCACGTCGGTCTGCCTGAATAAAACATCCAAAAACACACATTTCATCAAGCACAAATATCATATAATAACTGGCCTTTGCATGCAGATATAAACCCAATCACAGACGATTTGCTCACAGAACCGAGCCCACATCTGTCTGAACCGTAAGAGAATCTCAGTCCGAAGCCACCGGTTAGCTCGCTGCTAGCTGAGCCGCTCTGCAGAGCACACAGCCCGGATCGTGACAGCGACGATAAAACGGCTCCGACGTGCAGCAATCAGGGGCGCTTTGGGTCGGAACAGCGAGCTTACCCGTCAGGATGCCCACACGGGTCTGATGGTCGTGGTTAGTGAGCACCATTCCGTCCGCCGCCATGTTTCCAACCTCTGTCTGCACCGTGACGGCTCATACGTAGAGGCAGGGGGAGGAGGTGGTGCTGCTGCACCTCTGGAGGACGACCCCGCTCCCTGCATGCATGCATGCACCAGTGTGCTTTAGTGGGGACGCCCTCCAGCTGAGACGACTTCACCTCCCAGTGTAGAAATTATGGAGCCCCTGAGCTGCCATTCATGATTGAAGCTGATACTGCACAGAACAACTTGGGCTGTCAGGTTTTCATCCAACTAATAATGTAAAGTGTTTTGGCTAAAAAACGAATTAGCTGTATGATATGGAGTTCATGAAGAGCCAGCAGGTAAAATGGAAACAGATCAGGAAATTTGTTCTGCCAGTTCAATAAACATTAAATTGTTTAGTTGTTCTAAGAAGTCATGAAATATACTGGAAGTTTAGAATATTAAGTCCAAATGATGTCAGTGTTGTGTTTCTGAGTGATGGCAGGATGGAGCAGAAGATGGAGAAACACAACAGGTCTTAATCTGCAAGAATGAGTGAGTTTTCCAGCCTATGGTGGTGAAGAAAACCTGCACCAAAGGGTGAATCCCAGGATTTCTTACTATACAATACAACTTTATTTATAACGCACTTTAAAAACAACACCGTTGACCAGGTGCTGTACACTGATAAAACTAATAAAATAAATGTATGCTTAGCAGATCTAGAATAAATACAATAATTCAAGAATCACAGAATAAAACATAAAGACAATATAAAACAAACAAATAAAATAGTTACATTAAAAAATAAAAGGGTAAAAGAATAAGAGCCAACATCTCAAACTGAGTTAAAAGCCAAGGGGAAAAATGTTCTTGCTCCATCTACATTCATACCTTCATCTAAGCTGATGAGATATAGGTCATAATAAAGACAATGGAATCATGGCTGCAACTGCTGAAATGACACCTATGGTAGGATGCTTTTTGTAAACTTCAGCTCATTCTTCAAATCCATCCCTCCAGACATGCTGGCCCAGAAACTCTGCAACCTCAGATGATCTGTATCACTCCGCTTCTGGATTAGTGACTTCCTCACCAACAGGCCCCAGATGGTGAGAATGGGGAAAAATTGATCTGCTCCACTGATCCTCAGTACTGGCACGCCGCAGAGCTGTGTTCTCAGCCCTGCTCTCTTCACTCTCGTCACACATGACTGCACCGCCTTCCACAACACAAACATGATTGTGTGCTTTGCGAATGACACCACTGTCGTGGGCCTCCTATCTACCAACGATGAGACTCATTACAGAGAAGAGGTCCACAATCTGACACAGTGGTAGAGACTAAATGGAAATCCTTCAATCAAACGAAGTGTGAGACGTTTGACAGGCAGACTTCCGGTGGCGTAACCGGATATCATCATTGACCGGATGTTGTCATCACAAGGCGACGAATCTAGAACCAACCAATCAAAACAGAGCGATGTGTTTAAGGCTGTTATTATTTAATTGTATGTTTTTAGATATTTTTTACATCTAAAAAAAAAAGAGAAAACATGCAGTTACTTTAAAGGTATCACTTAATGCAGGCATGGTTTCTGATAAACAGGATTTTAAATTCATTTTGTTTTAACACAGGGTTATTTAGATGTTATTTATAAAAGCAGGAAGATAAATAAAATAGATACATACCGTTTCTTCCTCTGCTCAAATGCTTGAGTAATAAGGTCTATACCAGCAGTTTGTAGAGCTAAACTGAAAATAAAAAATAGTTATAAAGTCCTCAGACATGTCACTGTTTATGGTAGATTGTCTCAAAGTCTTCACACCGACTGTAGTCAAAGTAATTAAAACGACCGTGCTCCTTCCTGGCCCAAAGTCCCGAGCATTGTCTCAGTCAATACACATCCCCTGTTTATTGAATTTACGCGTCTGCGGCTTTGCTGGGGTGTCTTGGGGGGGTGTGACCAAGGGGCGTAACCATGCATGTTGATTGGATTTCGTCATTTAAACAGAGAAGGTGGCGTAGTCAGTCATTCTGGTCCTATCGAGAGATACAACGCAATCTTTACTGGGAGATCGGCTTCAAATCTGGTAGCTAAAAGTTTATTTTTAACTAATTACACTGAAATATTGTTAGAACACTTGTAAAGAGAAACAAAAAATGTCAGAACATATTTCAGGAAACAAAGAAGGTGGCGAAGTCAGTCATTATGCTTCTATCGAGAAATACGCAATCTTCAGTAGTAAGTATTCATCTGTAAGAATTTCTTAAGTGCTTGTGAATGCTCGTTGGATAATAATAATAATAATGTTTAACTTATATTCTTCAGAACCCATGGGTGACGAGCTGGATGGTATCATTTTAACACAGTCCGACTACGGTAATTATTAACTGCAACAACTTGTCTTTAAAAAAGACAATCCGATCCCAGCTAAACATATCCATGAAGGAGAGGGCGAAGCCATTCATGCGCCACAGTCCCCGGATCGTGCGCTGGAAAAATTAACAGCTCCGGAAGAGGAGAGTAAGTAAAAAAATATATATTTTTCTATGCATATGTTTTTTACGGGTGTATGCGATATTGCAGACTTGTTTTAACCCCTGAATTAATATTTTACAGATATATCGAATGATTTAATCCAGAACCCATTCAGCACAACTGTACCAGTTCAGTGCAGGAAGAGTTGGAACCGCCCGGAACCGTTCAAATACCCCGTGCAAGTTATAGTATTTCAAATTCTCGTCGTACTCGTCGTCTTCTGATTATCCGGGACCGGGTCGCGGGGGCAGCAGACTCAGCAGAGACGCCCAGACGTCCCTCTCCCCAGACACCTCCTCCAGCTCCTCCGGGGGG
>JAHUTJ010001039.1:0-23248 GCA_036250325.1 Characodon lateralis
TGTATATGTCATTCCCAAGACGAATTGACGCTGTATTGGCCGCAAAAGGAGGCCCTACACCATACTAATAAATTATTGTGGTCTAAAACCAGGTGTTTCAGTTTCATTGTCCAACCCCTGTAAGTCTGCCATTGAAAGAGACAGTAAATGCATGTGATCACAGGGTAAGTCTGTTAACCTGAATCTGATTACCAATATAAAAGCAAATGGAAAGTAGATGAAAGGTGTTTACATTTAAATAGTGGGAAAGGGGCTTTCTCGTCTTATTTTTCAACTGCTTCAACTGCTGCCACAACTACAGTGCTTTAGACTATGTATTTCTGGAATTGCCTTATTCTTTGCTAACTGTTAGAGATTTTAACTGAACCTATCTAAACCTGTGCACAGTGGACAAAGAAGGAAGCTTCTGATTGTCTAATATTCATTAATGTTCAGGCTCAGTTTAAGCACAGCATGAAAATTCATTGATAAGTTGCCGAAAATGTGAGCTTTTTATTTCCAAAAGATGTAAGACCTAGATACAAAATTGTGAAACTCTGAATGCCACACAGATCAGTGTGACAGCTTCTAGTGTAAAATAGAAAGTGATCTGACAGGCAACTTTAAAAATGTTGTTTTTCTTTGCCGTTGGTTTATTTATTTAATCTTAAACCTTCTCCAGGGTGGTGGTCAGTACGCTCCGTGGCCATTTTGTGCATTGTCAGTTTTTCACATACAATGATCTGAAGATGTAAGATGTTTTGGACCGATCAATTGTCAATTCGTACTAAGTGCAAGGATGTTTCACAGCAACATTAACAATTGATTATTAAAAGTAATTTTCTATATTATTCCTGCAGTCTCCTATGAGGAAATGTGACTTCATGTCTCAAAAAAAAAAAACCATCTATCATATCTACTACTATTACTATCTCTCTATGCTGGGATGGACAAATATCTTCTTTGTCTCATTCAGCTGGTCCAAAATGCTGCTGTCCATCTGCTGACCCGTAAAAGGAGATATGGCCACATTACTCCCATATTGTCTTCCCTACACTGGCTGCCTGCACATTTTAGGATTGTTTTTAAGATTTTAAATGGTCAGACACATCCTCACTTATCAGAGCTCTTACACAAGCATGTTCCCAGCAGACCTCCGAGTTCAGGCAACCTGTTGCTTGTTGATGCTCCTAGGACTTGTCTTGTGAGCCAAGGAGACAAAGCTTTCTGTGTTGTGGCTTCTAAACTTTAGAATGATCTCCCACTCACTGTAAGAATGACCAACACCTTCAATGATATTAAAACTCCTTTAAAGACTCATCTTTTAACCTTGGCTTTGAATTTCAGTTGAGCAGAAGTATCAGGCTGGTTTTTATTAATAGTTTTCTTTGGGTTTTTTTTGTTTTAACTGCTCTTATTCCATTACTTTTAGTGTAGATGTTGTATTTTATTGTTAATTTCATGTCCTTTATTTTTATTATTTGATATTATGGAGCTGTGCAGCACTTTAATCACTTTGTGTGTGTAAAGTGCTCCATAAATAAAGGTTTTTGCTTCTTTTGTCTTCCACTAATTATTTAAATGAATCACTTCAAAAATGGTAGAGTGCATGTCCAACAAATGTAATGCAACTGAGTTGAAAAACTGAAGTCTGATCAGCACTTTTACATTAATAATTCATAAACTCACATCAGGTCCATCAGTTTCCTCCAGTGCAGCTGGAAAAAAAACACTAACCACAAGGGTACACAACCTATTTTAACATCGCTGCCAATGGAAATGAACTTTTTTTTAAAAACAATTAACTGTTTGACAGTGCCTTTGGTGTGCTGACCTCTCTGTGGGGAGAAAAACCACCACAAAGTTAGCAGGAGTGCAGTGCAGGAATGGGATATCTGGGTATTTTTCTGTTTGTGGTTATTGATTGAGTTTGTGTGATTCCTGGAGGATTTTGGAGAGCTGATGCAAGAATCAGCCCTGCTCATCGATTAACTAAATTCTTTCTCATGGCTTGTTCAGCTGAGGCCAGACCCACCCCCCACAGTTTGATAGGTTGTTTAATCTTAAAGCTGACGAGAAAATTTGAGTCCCCATCAAGTCAAGCGGCTAATTTAAAATTGCCTCAATGTCCTTCACACTATTTCCTTAAAACTTTGTAAAAGGTAGAAGATTTCATCAAAGTACATATTTTAGGATTTTTGTAAAACTTTAACAAGCCTAAACTACAATCATTTTTAGCTTGTTAGTCTGCTAGAGTTTTCTCCACTGATCCTGTCATGCCTTGCACAGCCATACACAGTATCACCAGCCTTGAAGCATGCCTCAGCCCTCACATTCCTCCCCCGGTGAAATCATATTTTCTAGCCGGAGCACATTTGTTTGGTCACAGCGGCGCCTGTGTGTTGGATGTTTTTCTGGCTGTGAAACAACTCCTGTACCATTCTTCACAGCCCCAACATCATCTCCAGTGAGTGTAGTAGGAGCCTGCAATATTCTTCAGTCAGTCTGCTAACTTTGCCATAGCCTCTTCAGAGCTCTCATGAAGAATTGGCAGATGTAGGTAGAAATCAAGTTGAGCTGCTAATGCTGTGCAAGGCCTACTGCCAGACATTATGCTCAAAATAGAAACAGTGTTGAAAACTGACTACCCAGCATGCTTTGGTCCAGGTGTACCTCTGCCAGTAAAAACATACAAAGGGGAGGCAGAGGGGGGTAGGAAAGGTACAGCTATGTGTGCACAGGCATTTTCCAAGGACTGCTAAAATAAATGAGAAAATCTGTGCCAAAACATCTCAAATGTCAGTGCTTTTTGATTCTGAAGAAAGTATTTGCTGAACCTGTTGAGTTTTTTGTAAGAGTCTTCGTCCCTGAACTTGATCATAGCTAGACAACAGTTATGTAAAGGTGCACTCTCTTTCTTTGGCTGATAAAATATAGCTGCTTTTGACAACTGAATCAGTGTGTGATGTAAAAAGTGTCACTTATTGAGACAAATCCTGTAATTGCAGAGCTTTTTGTGATTTAAAATGTAAAGGTTTTACACCACTATCAATTGGAAATTAATAGGAAAAGGAGATTATGCACAGAAGTCTTGTTTTGTCAAAACCAACGAAAGGGCTTGTTGAGGGTTATTGGGACTGTAAAGCACCCCAAAAGATCAATCTGCTATAAGCTGTGAAATAAAGCAATGCCCGGTTTAGAGTCATAGCTGAGTTAAAATGACAAACATACGAAAGATTTCAATCATGCAACTGCATAGATAAGAAATTTCTAAGCTCCCTGAGGTTATTCATAAGTTACTAATGAAGCTGGCAATATGTCAGACACAAGTGAAACAGTGAAGTCAAGTTCAGTTAATATTTAATTTGGTATCTAAGAAAACTCAGCAGATAACATCAAGTCTCAGTCTTTGCAGCAATCCCTCTGCTTCAAAGCTCATCTAGCAGCACTGGACAGTCAATTGCATCGATTTGTTAACTTTGCAGCAATCCCTCATACTTGGCATGCATGTGCCGACTGAGAGGACCTCCGCTTTAACAGGAAAAAACTTCCAGCACAACCAGTGTCAGTGTGAGTGGCCATCTAAGCAACTGGTGGGTTTAAAAATACATGAACACACAAAACAAAATAACACAGAAGCTCCGTGCTATGTTGCTTAAATACAAAGATAGCTCAGGATAACCTAAACCAGTCTAACTATAAGCTTTATCAAAAAGGAAAGTTTTAAGCCTAGCCTTAAAAGTAGACAGGGTGCCTCACGGACTAAAACTGGGAGCTGGTTCCACAGGAGAGGAGCCTGATAACTAAAGGATCTGCCTCCCATTCTACTTCTAGAGACTCTAGGAACCACCAGTAAACCTGCAGTCTGAGAACAAAGTGCTCTGTTAGGAACATATGGAACAATCAGATCTCTGATATATGATGGAGCTTGATTATTATGGGCTTTATATTTCAGAAGAAAATTTTAAATTCTGTCCTGGATTTAACAGGGAGCCAATGAACGGAAGCTAAAATAGGTGCAATATGATCTCTATATCAATATGATCTCTCCCTGCTGCAGCAATTCGGAACAGCTGAAGGCTTTTAACTGCATTTACAAGAGTCCAACCTTGAAGTAACAAATGCATGGATGCAGACCAACAATTTTTTTTTGGTCTGCATCACTCTGAGACAGGGTATTTCTAATTTTGGCAAAACTGGCAAGAGAAATAAATAGGTTCTAGAAACCTGTTTAATATGGGCTTTAAATGACACGTCCTGGTGGAAGAGACCATCAAGGTTCTTTATTGATTCTTCAGACCAATTTAATGCCATCCATCTTTTTCAAAGGCTTATATTTGCTTTCTGAGCACACTTTTGTCTTCCTGATGGGGAGGGTCTCTACCGTAGGCCATGTGAGAGTTTTGGAGGTCAATAATCTCCAGTGTTTAGGTAGGTTCCATTCCAAGTAAAATCAAAGTTATAACAAGATCAGAAGATCAGAAGCCAAAGAAAATCTTCTATGGGACTTTTTATGCATTAGTTTATCAAACAGAATGGAACAAGGACCTCTGGCTGCGTTTTCTCCATTTTGTGGCACTAGTGGCCTTTATTTTTTTCTAAGTAGACTGACAAGAAGTGGGGTTTTGAGAGAGGGAAGACATGCAGCAGAGGTCTCTAGATCAGGACTCAGACGGCTATGTTGAGGACTGAGGCCACCATATATAAATCAAACGCTCTACCCCTATGCCACATGTTGCACCAGCCTCTGGCTTCTTTTTGATCAGTCACAAAATTTCTGTTCCATACATTTATCTTCACAGAAGTTACTGTTTGCTGATTTAATTCACAGCACAGTAAAATGACAAAATCTGTCCTCGGCTGCAAAATGCCTGTCAGCCTTCTGGAGACGAGTGAACTTCTAAATGTTACTCTTCATTTAAAAGTTCTTTATTTGCATATTTGTACTTCAGGTACTTGTCTATATTTCAGGGGAGGATAAGGCATTTGGACCTTCCAGCAATAAGGTTTATTCCAGGTGCCGAACCATATTATTCCCTATCTCTTTACCCAACATAGGAGCGTTTAACATCGGAACAGAGAATCTGTTGTCAAGGCCGAGCCTGTTAGAGGTTGATGTTGACGAGTGTCTGAGAGCCTCCAAAGTGGCCCATGTAAAGGTCTGCGTTGTCCGGCTGCAGCCAATTACAAGTCTCAGGGCCTGAAACAACATGTTTGCTGTACGAACAGGTCAGTGGGGATAAATGGGGCAGTGTGCACAGCTCAGGTAGGCCGTCTCCCTCATATAATTAATGGGACGACTGACTTTGGCATGGAGTGTAGTGGCCATAAGATTTGTTAACATGCATCATTTCACCCAATAATTCCACACACTCTCAGAAAAAATAAATGCTTAAAAACCAAACAGCTTTGTCTTGAGGCAGGTTACTAATCCTAAACTTAATTTGATCCTGACACCAGTGTTAAGGGACATTTTTCTCCTAATATGGGAATCATTACGGTCATCAATACAAGTTACTCAAAAATGAAAAACAGCTGCAAGAAATCAAAACTCAGCTGAACCATCCAGCTATGGTTCAAGGACATTGTATGTAGGACTCTAGCCTGAGGAATGTATTGATTGTAATTATTTTTCACCCTGAGTTGATAATGTTGCTAATTTGATCCTCAATTGTTCCAAATTTGTTAGTGCTTAGTAGCTTGGCGTGCCATTTGTCCAATAATCCAACACGCAAACACACTGACTGAAATCCAGGCTGGTCAGTTCAATTTCCAATTTAACTTTCAGATCAACCTTTTGCAATTTTCTTTCAATAACTTTTACCTCACATGGCAATGTAGCTCACTTTAATTAGTGATTAGTGAACCAATGAATGCATTCAGCAGACTATGCAGTAGATTGATCTGTACCAGAGTCAGTTCAAGTGGACTTTCTGTTTTAAAAACAAAAACCTATAAAAAGCCATCTGTCAGAAACTAGCGCCATGGTTAATAATGGGATTACCTTCAAATGTTTGTGCTTTAGAACACATCTATAGTAAGTTCTCATTTCATCTGTTCCAAAAGGTCTCTTTTAAAGGGGTGCGGTGGCCATACCCAATTATCCAGAAATTCTTTAGTATTCTTTCCTTTGAATTATCAGATTGTTGGTACTGCTCTCCATAAGCTTTTTGATTCTTGTCACTAACTTCTGTGCCAGGTGTGGGCATTAAGGACCATGATAGTCCATCCAAAGAGTTAAATACTTGTACTACTGGCGTCACACAAGTAGGCAGCTTTTTTTAGCAGCTCCCACTCTTTCCTGTGTTTCTCTTTTCAAAACTGTCAATGGAAAAATTGTCAATGCTATTGCATCAATCATACCCAAACTAAATCTTATAACTGTCCATCAGCTTTTTACATGTTTCCACAGGTATTTTGACAATTTCTTTTATTTTGGGTGATCAGCTCCAAGTCTGAAAGGTTGGAAGGACCTCCTTGTCATTACCCTGATCTTTAGCATCTTCTGAAATGTTAAACATATTGGTAGTATTGAAGATTTCTCTAAATCTTTCAGGGGTATGAATAATTTGGGACTTACTAATTGAATGTACATTGGTTAAAACCTAATTGTAAATAGAAGGCAAACATAACCACATGCACATTTATCCGTGGAAATCCTATAATGGCCATTATAATATTGTACACTGTTTTTTCTCTTTAGGAATTCCAACTGCTGTTTGAACAAAACATATTCATGCTGAACACCTGAAAAGGGGTATTTTGAAGAGCTGGTTATACTGGACTACAGCTTGCATGTAGAAACTAATTTACATTCTTAGTCTTACTGTTTTTACCTCTCACCAATGCTATTTTAATTCATTAGCATCTGGTTTAAAGACGCTTAAATCACTGTGCCAGAACCCCCTATTTTCACATTCTCACCTTCACTACCCCTCCCACTGAGAAGAATTAGTGGGTTTAGTGAACATCTGTTAAAATAGTGTGTAGGAGGAAGCTGGTTTGGTAAGACTATTTTTAGATATTTACATTGGTCAGAAGTATTTTGTGTAAGCAGATCTTCTACATCTAGTGAGATATGTTTAATTCACCAGCTAAGCAGCGTTCCATGCTGTAGAACATTAAAGGAGTAGGATCAGGTCTCAGATGACTGAGCAGGCTGCTACATCCTAGTTGGGGTCACTTGGTGCAGAAAAAAGTTAGGGAACTAAGAGAAAAAAGTAAAAATAGAATTCAAAGGATACTAGTCTGACATTACACCTTTGAACTCTGCAGCTTGTTCACGAACAGCCTCAGGCCCAAACAGATAATTAATACCTGTTAGGAAAAGTCAACAAATAATTAAAAATGCGTGATCCACCTCACCCACTGGTCAGAGCTGAAAACTGAACAACCTCTGTCATGATAGTAATGTCAGGACTGTGTTTGTGGCCGTCACTGCATTTGCATTTCAAAGTGCAGCGGCTAGATGAAACCTCACGGCTGTCAGGTCACTGATGGGTTACCACGTGGTCACTGAAAACAACGCACTGTTAATAAGTCACTCATTTTTACATAGAACAAAAGAAGTAGGGCTATCTGATTGAAGATAACTAAAGGAGAGTGAGTGGGGGAGAGGGCATGTTTTCAGTTTCATTGGGACTTTTTGGAGTGAAAAACTGGGTCACTGGACACAGATTCAACTATTAGAACTTTTACAGTGCCTTGCAAAAGTATATATAACCATTGAACCCCATTACTTTACAACCATAAACCTCAATGCATGTTTATGGTCACTGGAATTTAATGTGATGAACCAACACAAAGTAGTTGATAAGCTTAAAAGTAAGAGGAAATGCATACATGTTTCTGACAATGTTTTACAAAAACATTTTTAAAGTGTGCCCTGGATTTGTATTCAGTAAGGTGAACCTTAACAGGTAGTTTTTTATAGGAACTACCTTCCATCAGCTGTGGGTCAGATCGATGTTTCTCCATTTGATGCCTTTGTGGTTGTGGTCATACCCTTGTATTTCTGGTAGGTAACGGTTTATGCTGGAAACTTTTTACCAATCATGGGTCGATTTGTACCTGGTAGACATTTTGTCTCCGCCTACTGGACATTTTACACCTGCCTAGTGGACAACTTGCACCTGCCTAGTGGACAGGTTGCACCTGCCTAGTGGACAGGTTGCACCAGGCTAGTGGACATTTTGTACATAACTAGTGGACATTTTACACCTGCCTAGTGGACAAGTTGCACCCGCCTAGTGGACAGGTTACACCTGCCTAGTGGACGTTTTGTACCTGCCTAGTGAACAGGTTGCACCCGGCTAGTGGACATTTTGTATCCGTCTAGTGGACAGGTTACACCTGCCTAGTGGACAGTTTGTACCCGCCTAGTGAACAGGTTGCACCCGGCTAGTGGACATTTTGTATCCGTCTAGTGGAGAGGTTACACCTGCCTAGTGGACAGGTTGTATCAGGCTAGTGGACATTTTATATCCGTCTAGAGGACAGATCACACCAGCCTAGTGGACAGTTTGTACCCGCCTAGTGAACAGGTTGCACCCGGCTAGTGGACATTTTGTATCCGTCTAGTGGAGAGGTTACACCTGCCTAGTGGACAGGTTGCACCTGCCTAGTGGACAGGTTGCACCACCTAGTGGACAGTTTGTATGGGTCTAGTGGACAGGTTGTACCCAGCTAGTGGACATTTTGTACATGACTAGCGGACATTTTACACCTGCCTAGTGGACAAGTTGCACCCGCCTAGTGGACAGGTTGCACCAGGCTAGTGGACATTTTGTATCCGTCTAGTGGACAGGTTACACCTGCCTAGTGGACGTTTTGTACCTGCCTAGTGAACAGGTTGCACCTGGCTAGTGGACATTTTGTATCCGTCTAGTGGACAGGTTACACCTGCCTAGTGAACAGTTTGTACCCGCCTAGTGAACAGGTTGCACCCGGCTAGTGGACATTTTGTACCCGTCTAGTGGACAGGTTACACCTGCCTAGTGGACAGTTTGTACCTGCCTAGTGAACAGGTTGCACCCAGCTAGAGGACATTTTGTATCCGTCTAGTGGAGAGGTTACACCTGCCTAGTGGACAGGTTGCACCCGGCTGGTGGACATGTTGTACCCATTTAGTGGACATGTTGTACCCACCTAGTGGATAGGTTGTACCCACCTGGTGGACATGTTGTACCCACTTGGTGGACATGTTGTACCCACCTAGTGGACAGTTTGTACCTGCCTAGTGGACAGGTTGTACCCACTTGGTGGACATGTTGTACTCACCTAGTGGACAGTTTGTACCTGGCTAGTGGACAGGTTGTACCCGGCTAGTGGACATTTTGTACCCGCCTAGTGGACATTTTGAACCCGCCTACTGGTCATTTTGTACCCACCTTGTGGATAGGTTGAACCCACCTGGTGGACATGTTGTACCCATTTGGTGGACATGTTGTACCCACCTAGTGGACAGTTTGTACCTGCCTACTGGACATTTTGGTACTGCGTACTGGACATTTTTTACATGCCTAGTGGACAGGTTGCTTGTGCCAAGTAAGCATTTATACCCGTATTCATCAATTTGTACCTGACTAGTGGACATTATTGCCCCTTTTCCTCGATTTGGCCCAACTCGACTCCACTCGGCTTTTTATGTACCTGCCTAGTGGACAATTTGACAGCGGTTTAATATGCGATATCCTGCATTCAGGAAAATAAAAACATCCAATTTTTTTCTCTTTGCAATAACCCGACCTTTTGGGTCAAACAAGGTGAGATCTGCTGTAGGACGTTGCGTAGAAACATCATAAATCAGTTTGTTCCCACCTATTAGAAGCTCCTGGCTCCATTTGTTTCTGTCTATTGTCAGCATATTTCTCAGTGTAGCTCACTGAAATGGCCCTAAAAGAAACAGAGCTACATGTGAGTCCCTGTAAGATCTGGTAAACAAGTTAGAATAAACTGTGATGAAGTGGCGAAATCACCTGGAGTGCTATATTAATCTCCATCTGTTCTGACCAACTTTCCTGACCCTGCTGAAAAACCACATACCAAGGCATGATGCTGCCATCACCATGTTTTGACTTGCAGATGGGGTTGCAGGGCGTGAGCAGTTTTAGTTAGGTTCTCATCCAAACACAATGCTTGCGAAAAATATTAAAACCTTTACAAATACAAATCAGTTTGCAAGTCACTTTCAAAATGAATTTGGTTTGACTTACTTCTAACAACACGTTGCCTAAATTAAGAAATCAAACAGCTTAAACACATCTGTTAACAAATCATCCTCAGTGTTAGCAGATTCTGCTATGTTTCATGAAGAAAAGGAGAGGAGGGGGATGGAGCATCTTCAGAACTCCACAGGAACTCTGACATCCCACCCAGCCCCCCTCTACAAACTTTTGTCCCCCACAAACCCCCCATTGCTCATCTCTTGAATGTATGCCCTCCTCCTCTCACCTCCTCTGCTTCTTCATCCTGACCTTTTGTTTGCTAACCAACAATGTATGTTATTCTCACTTAGCTTGAGGTTATTGTTTCTGGATAAGGAATTTTTAAGCACATCATTTTCTTAGTAAATAAAAAAAAAAAAAACATTCATCAACATTGAGCAAACATCAAATCTTAAAGAAGTTTGCATCAACCTAAATCACTGTCTGTTGGGACTCTTTAGCTGATCTGATGCTTTGTAAACATTATATGGAGCAAGAATTTTAATCACCTTAGACTTCCTCTCTATTAATTATCTCTGTTTCTGATTCCAACCAGAACCAAAATTTAAATATGTTATATCTTATAAAGAGTCAACATGGCAACATAGTTGGCTGGTAGTGGAATTAATAAATTGTAAAAAGTTATATTTGACATATTTAATTTCAGGCCAGTAAGGTTAAAGCAGTAGACTAAAGGGGAGTTAAATAGCATTTTTAAGGTATTAAATGGAGCCGTCAGCCACAAGTTGTTTTGTTCTGACCAAAAAAATTGATTTAATATATACATTTTTCATTTTCTACTCAAAGACTGCTATTAAAGTAATGTGGTTACAGTGCTTAAAGACTTCTTCTGTTTTTGCTTTTATAATGACATTTAAAAGTTTTAGGTCATCACACTTTAGTTTCAGACAAAGATAACAAAAAACTGGTTTTAAATGATGATTTTATTTATTAAATGAAAACGTTGCCCAAACCAACCTATCACAAAAAAATCACTTGCCCCTAAACCTAAAAACTGCTTGTCCTTCCTTTGGCTATAACAATTGCCATGAGCCTTTAGAGTATTTTACATAGCTAGAGGTAATAGGGCCCACTCTTTGCAGAATTGATTTAATTCAGCCACATTTGATGGGTTTTAAGGATGAAGGGTTTATTCATGGCAATAATAAATAATCCCAATTGAAGTTAAGCTAAGTTTGACTAGGCGTCTTTAAAATCTTATTGTTAATTAACCATCCAAAGGTGAACTTGCTGGTGTGCTTCAGATCATTGTATTTGAACTTAAGATCAGCAACTGAAGGCCATTGCCTTTCAGGATTTCTTGTTAGACAGCAGAATTCAAGGTTTTATCAATTGTGACAAGCTCTTCAGGTCCTGAAAATACAAAACACCCCCGATCATTACACTAACACCACCATGTTTGAATACTAGCATGATATTCTTTCTCTGAACAGACTGAGCACACACTTTCCAAAAAAAATCCACGTCTGTCTTGTTATTACACAGACTATTTTCCCGTAATTTGTTTTTGGCAGTTATGAGACAGATTGTTGTTTTCTTAATGTTCAGCAGCTGTTTTGGCCTTGGAACTCTCCCATGGAGGCTCTTGTTGTCCAGTGTTTTTCTTATTTTTGAATCATGAACTCTGACCTTAACGTAAAAATACTTTTTCAGGTGACAGATGTTATAACCACAAACATTTTATATACTACTGCTGGTGGTAATTTGATACATTCTTGCTATACATGTCCAAAAATGACAAAACCATGGACACAAGCGCAAATACTAAAGTCAAATATTAAAATATCTGTCATGAACAAACGTGATACAAGTGTTGAAGGTGTTATTAAGGCCACAGCTGTTGAGTGTCTTCTTTCTTCCTTACCCTACCTCCACAAATGGAAGGGGGGTGTATTGAACTGAAAAGGCAAACTTCCCTCCAGCTGCAGCTCCTCTGACCCAAACAGTCACGGTTGCCTTTGTGAAAACAAAGCTGACAGGAAAGGTAAACATCAAGGTGTGGAGAGATCCTCTCTTCCTTTTGAGGCTCTCATCACCCACACTGCCCTGCATGGTTTAGGTAAAGCAGGGGAGCAGGACGTCCACCACATATGAGAAGTCAAGATCACGAATCCGTAAAAACAAATCAGAGGGACAGTTTTTTTAACTTCTGAACCAAGGTATACAGTGCCCTCTAGAGGTAGAGGTTATAAGGATAAAACTACAATATCAAGTCATGAAAAAAACTAGGTGACCCCTTAAATATTCAGTTCTTTATTGACAAATGTTCGCGTGTTAATATCCAATCTTACCTTTTTATTCATGTCTGGTCATTTAAATATAGGGGAAGACCAAAAATTAACCTTCTCTTTCTCATTAAACAAAGATATCAACATATATCTTATATATGTTGATACTTATTATATATATGTATCAACATATGTATGTTATATATATGTATCAA
The DNA here is from genome assembly GCA_036250325.1 of Characodon lateralis. Classification (NCBI taxonomy): domain Eukaryota; kingdom Metazoa; phylum Chordata; class Actinopteri; order Cyprinodontiformes; family Goodeidae; genus Characodon; species Characodon lateralis. Next base: position 12,649 of record JAHUTJ010001039.1, read on the forward strand.
TATATATAAAAGCTCAACAAGCTGATAAAGAAGGCTGGTTCTGTTCTGGGGACTCCTCTGGAACCTCTGGAGATCATTGTGGAAAGACAGATTCTTCATAAAATGAAGAACATTATGGAGAACCCTGAGCATCCNAGCATCCTCTTCATGAGACTGTCCTACAACAACAGTGTCTTCAGTCAGAGGCTTCTTCAGATCTGCTGTAAGACGGAGCGCTACAGGAGATCCTTCCTGCCCACAGTCATCAGCAACTACAACGGCTCTTTGAGGAAACCTTCATAATGAGCTACAACAACATTTAATTTCCCTTTGGGATTAATAAAGTATTTTTTAATTGAATTTGAATTGAATTGAATTGAATTGAATTGAATTGAATTGAATATATATATATATATATATATATATATATATATACATATCTTTCAGTTTTTTGACATGGTCTGAAGACAGTTTGCCCCACTCTTCATCTTCAGTACTGAGATGTTTTAGGGGTTTCCAGATCTGGGCCTATGGCTTTCCATTTCCTTTCAGCCAGTTCTGACTGTACTTACTGGTATGTTATGGGTCTTTGTCATGTTGCAAGGCCAACGTCTGATTCAGCTTTTATTTTTTTCACAGATAGTCTAACATTTTTCATAAGCACCCACTGATATACGGTAGAATTCATGGTGGATTCATGGTCCTGCAGAAGCAAAGCCTCCCTAAGCCATGGTAGTTTTGGTATTAAATTCTATACCTGGAATACTGTGTTTGGGTAATGCCAAAGATGTTGCCAAGGTGGGACTCTTGGAGTGGACCCAAATGCAGACAGGCAGGCAGGAACGGGACAGTGAGTTGAAAAAGGTTGAATAAAAATCATAAAGAAACTTCACAGCAAGTAGGAGGTAGGAGATGCAGGCATAAACATAAACAGGCTAGGCATAACAACAGTCGAGGATATGAAAAGGGTTGGCTTGGCTTGACCTGGCATGGCATGGCTTGGCATGGCGTGGCAAACAGTATTCACCAGCAAGGAGTAGACAGGACACAAGAGTATACACGGAGCATGACACAGGTGAAAGCAGTGATACTAACATGCATGAAGCAAGTGGACCAAATAAGGCTGATTAAGGTAGCAGTGGCTAAGAATGGAAACAAAACATGATAGGAACTAAACAGAGAAACAATAAAACCAATGGAAAATTCTTACAGAAATAATAAAACTACATTGCACAGTAAACAGAATGAATAAGAAACTAAACCAAAAAGGAATGTACCAACTGTAAACATAATCAAAAAAAATCATGAGCAAAAACAAAACAGATGTCCTCTGTATTCTATTCTATTCCTCAGCTTTAGACTCATCTGGCTTAAGAACATTATGTACATATATCAATAGATAGATAGATAGATAGATGGATAGATAGATAGATAGATAGATAGATAGATAGATAGATAGATAGATAGATAGATAGATAGATAGATAGATAGATAGATAGATAGATAGATAGATAGATAGATAGATAGATAGATAGATAGATGCTGAAGCTTCTTAATTAGACTTCACACAACAAAGCCTATATTTTTCACCAGCAGAGGGCGATGTAAGAGTTTTCTGTGTTCTTAAAAGAAAGGTACTTTTATTCAGCCCAAAATCACCATTTAATTCTGAAGTTGTGAACAGTTCACATAATAAAAAAAATCTTGTCAAACATTTCATAGCTTTTTTTACTTACTTGGCTTACTTAGCTAGTGTTTTTCCTTCCACCAACCTTCCATTATTATAGTTGGATGCAGCAGTGTGCAGGCAGACAGTTTCTTTACGTCTCTTTCTAGGAGATGCCATGAAATCATTATGTTCTTGTGTTAGCAAGACACCATAACTTAAGAAGGCCACACATGTGTGGCCAAGTCAAGATGGCAACATATGTAAGGAAATTAGAGCTAAAGATAAAGCAGCTGAAACAACACATCTGGATCATGAAGAACTTCAAGGTGAGGGTTTCAGCTGCAGTAAAGAGAGCTTCAGGACACCCAGGAGTATCTAACAAGTGCCAGGACTATCTCTTTTTGAGTGTACAGCAGAATTATGTTGCCACCAGTGCAGAACTTGCTTCAGACAAAAGCATTTGTCAGGAAAATAAAAGGTGATAGTTATCATGCGTTCTGTGTTGTGCCCCGGGAGGTTTCTTATTGTACTCTAAAAACAACTTTATTTAACAGTCTAGACACAATTTGGTGACAATAAAGATGGAGTGTCATGTTACACGGCAACTGTGATAACAGTGAGGCTAAAGGTAATCATGCTCAGCCTTTAGACCTGTTCCTTGCATCTTAACCCCACTGTGAATCTGTGATTAGGACAACAAACTGTCAACTCCAACTCCAAGCATTCTGTCATGCTGGTTGATATCCAGCATGATAAAGTGAACTGCTCAGGTTCTAAAGAACAAGGCTCAGTGCTAAAATACAAAAACATAATTTCCTCTTCACATGAGTGAATATTATTTGAACTATACCTCTCTAATTTTAACATTTCTGTCAACCATCTGTATGTAAATTCTTTTTTGGTTGTGTAATCTTTTTATTTTTTAAGATATAAACATTTAACAGCCTAAGACTTTTTGAATTAGGCCTGAAAAAACAAAAAAAAAAACACAATACTCTCAAGGACGCTCAAAACCTGTTTTGGTGACCTTCATAATAAAGCTACCCCACCGCCCTCTGCTGGTGGAAAATATTAGTGTCGTTTGTGTGAAGTCAACTTGATTTTAGCACTTTACCCCATTACAAGGACACGTCTATGTGAGCAACAACACTTATACATGTGACATTAGTGAACATGCAGAATTTATGTTTTAATTTCTGGCTCCTGATTTGACTTTACAAAACCAGATGACGTTCCATAATCCTATGTGCCCTTATAAGCTGAACTGAACCATAACCCCCCAGACCTTCTTATAGTAGCTGATCAGTGACTATCATCTGTCACCATCTGACTCACAGCAGTATGAGTGCATCTGATTTAGTTTAGCAAATATGATTCTTCCTGTTGTGGATGATTCAGTCTTACTACTTATGTATTGTAAACACAATTTTGAAGGTGTCAAAATGGAAGCCTAGTGATAATCCACTTTTATAATATCCAGTTTGCTTATTTGACAGGCTTGTGTAATGTCACGAGAGATCTTCCTATAACAGTTGTTATATTTAATGTTTATTTTCGGTGTTACGCTCTGAGCTATGGTTCAGCCTTAGCAGCATGAGCTTGTCTAGAGTTTCTGTTTTGATGTCAGAGAAGCTGTGCCTCCATAATCGGACCTCCCATGTTTGTGTTTTTAGTCTCAATCAGGAGACCTATTACTATTACAGGTTCCAACAGCGGGGCTTAAATGAAATTACAAGAAATAAAACACATGGCTTTGATGAGATGACAACACACTCCTAGCTTGGCGTTGGGAAGCGTGCGTAAAGTTGGTGATTTTTACATGAACTTTCCATGTACAGTGTCTTGCCAAAGTATTTATACCCCTAAAACTTTTCCACATTTTGTCACCTTACAGCAACAAACATTATTGTATTTTCTTGGCATATTCAGCGATAAACCTCTCCATAATTTACAATTACAATGACATTGTTTTTAGAATTGATGAAAATCTCTTCCCCGATTTTTTGGAGCCTCAAACAAGATTTCTTTCAGGACTCCCCTGTCCAGGACTCCCTCGAAGATCTCCTGATTTCTTCCAGGACTCCCCTCCATCCATCTTCCCTGCAAAGCTGACCTACTTCCCCACTGAATAAAAGCATCCCCACAGCATGATGCTGCCACCTCCATGTTTTACCTCGGGGATGGTGTATTTATGGAGATGAGCAGTATTTTCTACCACACACAGGTTTTTGCATGTAGTCCAAAAGGTTTCATTTTGGTCTCCTCTGACCAGAGCACCTTCTTCAAGATTTTTACTATGTGTGCTACACGTCTTGCGGCAAAATATGTTTTTCTTTTTGCCACTGTAAAGATTATGATTATTGATTAATGAATATTTTTCAAAAATTCTAGTTAAAAATCATAATTTTGAAAATAATTTTCTTAACCATAAATCATTACTTACAAATAGAAATCAGAGAAGTCCTCTGGTGTTGTGGTTATGGGCTCAAAGCACTTAATAATTACAATTAGTTCATTATCATTAATAATTATTAACCGAAACCACGCTAAATGTCACTTTAATCAACCGCTTCAACGAAGGTGGGGGAACTTTGATCTTATTTTGACAGATAAATCACTCTTGCATGAAATAAAGACAAACACTTCTCTTCAGATCAAACCAGCAGTTTTATGGACAAAATGTGCAATTTGGGTTAACTTGGAAAGAGAAGCCCTCCTGGTGTGCTGATGTCTCGATGGCGGCGATCAGCTAGTAGACGGTGGGCTGCACCCTTAGCCACTAACAGCTGATTGTGTCGGGGCTGTAAGTTTTTGTTGTGTGTACTGACTGTGTTTTGGCTCCTAGTAGGCGCTAGTGTTCAGCAGTGGTGGAGACAGGTGATTCCCATCCCTGGTGATTGAGTCCTGGAGTACTTAAGTAGGAGTCAGCCAGCATCTCATCGCTCGAGTATTAGCCTCAGTGGTAGCTACTCAGCCAACCTACGTACCAAGTCTAGAGTACTTTGTCTTCTGCCTCGTTTAACCTCTTTTTGCTCTTTCTAGTGAACTGAACCGGTGACTACCTGGAGGATACCCATGCTGGCCCCGGTGGCTTAATCCTTATGCTACCTTCGTTCCTAAGATCTTCCAAGGACAGATCTTCTACAAGATGACCAGTTACTACTGAACCCTGGAATCCATTCCGGCTGGCTGCTTCTGGACTCCGATCTTCATTGCTCTCTCAACCACACCTGTCCACCCTCCACTACACCACTAACTCTCCACCTACCGTCCAAGCACAAACCCAAGGGACAAGTGAACTATTGGACTTACCATCTTCGTTTCCTTCGCTGTTTCTCCAGTCCGAATCCCTCTCCTCCTGGCGGGTAACCATTCTCCCTCCTAGTAAGAAACATTACACAATTAATATCCAGCTTCGTTTACCGTGTCAATTACCTGTCGTTTTCCTTCCTACAGTTGTGCCCGCTCACCGTACCGTTCCAGTCACTTTAATAAAACTTTTCAAACTTGTACCTGTTTCCCTTGAGCGTGATTCTGCATGTGGGTCAGATCCGTATGCAAAACTATGACAGAATACTTGAGCCAACCCGACCCAGCTGAGGCGCTCAAGGGAATTCTTTCCGACCATGCTCTCCTTATTCAGTATCACGATTCCACCCTACGCTCTGTAGCCGAACAACATCGTCAGACAAATCAACAGCTCGAACAGGTAACCGCCATGTTGCAGCTTTCCCTGAACAAAACCCCGACTCAGCCGTTAGAGGCCGCTGTAGCCAACCCAGCGTCTTCCTTTTGCCCATGACATCATTTCCCCCAGTCCTGAAAAATATTCTGGTGAGTCCGGTGATTATAAAGGTTTCTTGTTGCAATGTTCTTTAGTGTTTAACTGCTCTCCCCACTCATTCCCTCATGACGATTCTAAGATTTAATATATTATTGGCCTTTTGTCAGGAAAAGCACTAAGATGGGCTGAGTCTCGTTTTCCTAGTTGTCTCCAGTTTGGTTGCACGTTTTCTGATTTTGAGAAAGAGTTTAGACGTAATTTTCTTTTGACATTGATTATGTGGCTTCTGGTCGGAGATTATGGACCATTAAGCAGCGGGGTAGACCGCTTACTTAATTTGCTATAGATTGTCATATCCTTGCAGCAGCGTCTGGCTGGGAGAACTGGGCTCTAAAATCTGGGTTTTTTCCATGCCCTAGATGAAACGTTAAAGGATGAAATTGTTTTAGTGGATGAACCTGAGTCATTGGAGGAGTTTATTGCCAAGGCCATAAGAATAGATAACCGGTTAAGGGAAAGGAGGAGGCCCAGGAATGAGCGCAGCTATGTTAGAGTCCAACCTCCGGTTTTCTCTACCAATAACCCCAAGTCTCCTTCTCAGGAACCGGCAGGCGAGACAGAACCTATGCAGGTGGGTAGGGCGTGCCTCACCAGCGAGGAGAGGCCGTTGGCAGGCCAGGCAATGTTTTTACTGTGGCTCTTTAGAACATTTAATAGCAGACTGCCCTACCTGTCCACCTCGGCCAAAAGTACAGGTCCGTCGGTAGTTAGGGATATACCGGCGGACCAGACTGAATCACCCGAATCCCTTAGATTTTGCTTGACTGCCACGTTACTACTTAGCCAAGGACCAAGGGCCACAAACTTTCTGCACTGGTTGATTCAGGAAGTGAAAAAAACCTTATTGACTCTGATTTAGTGAAGGCCACCAGGATTGAGACTGTGGCATTAACATCACCATGTCTTGTGACTGCCCTAAAAGGTCAGGAACTTTTTCACATCACTCATCAGACTAAACCTATTGTGCTCCTGTTATCTGGCAACCATCGAGAATTAATTTCATTTTACGTTTCCCTGTAGCTACGCACGCTATGGTGCTGGGTTTCCCTTGGCTCAGTAGACACAATTCTCACCTTGATTGGGTTAAGAGTAGAGTAGAGTCCTGGTCCACCAGTTGCCACACTACCTGTTTGCAATCTGCAGTCGTTCCTACTCCTGTCGACCCAGCAGTTGAGGAGAGTGAGTTTCTGGATCTTTCCCGGGTCCCTCAGCTATACCATGACCTTAAACAGGTTTTCAACAAGGCTATAAGACGCTTTCGTTACCTCCACACCGACCCTATGATTGTGCTATAGATTTACTTCCAGGAGTTACATTGCCCTCTAGTAGACTGTCCCCCATTTCCAGACATGAGCAGCAAACTATGGAAAAGTACATTAATGAGTCTCTAGCTACAGGTCTAATTTGTCCCTCCTCTACTCCCCTCGGTGCGGGTTTCTTTTTCGTAAGCAAGAATTATGGCTCCTTAAGGCCCTGTATCGATTATAGGGGGCTTAACAACATTACTCTTAAGAACAAGTATCCCCTTCCTTTGCTGTCCTCAGCTTTTGAACCGGTGCGTGAGGCCACAGTTTTCACTAAACTAGATCTTAGGAATGGCTTCCACCTAGTTAGGATACGCCATGGGGACGAGTGGAAGACAGCTTTTAAGACACCACTTGGACATTTTAAATATTTAGTAACCTTTCGGCCTCTGCAATGCTCGTGCTGTGTTCCCATTCACTTGTTAATGACGTTCTCAGGGATTTTTTGAACATTTTTGTATTTGTTTACCTTGACGATATTTTGATCTATTCCAAGGACTTGAAGGCTCACCAGTATCACGTCCGTCTGGTGTTACAAAGACTATTGGAGAACAGACTTCGTTAAAGCGGAGAAATGTGAATTTCAGCAGTCTACTGTAACTTTCTTAGGTTTCATTCTAGAGGATGGACAAGTCCGTGCAGAACGGAGAAGGTAAGGGCTGTGCTGGAGTGGCCTGTTCCAGATTCACGGAAACAGTTACAGAGGTTCCTCGGCTTCACCAATTTCTATCGTCGTTTCATCCGGAACTATAGCCAGACGGCAGCACCACTAACTGCACAAACGTCCACCTTCCGGTCACCTTCCACTGAAACCCCGCTGCGGATCACACCTTCCGCATATTACAAGACAAGTTCGCCCAGGCACCTATCCTCAAACATCCGGATTCCTCCAGACAGTTCATATTGGAGGTCGACGCCTCGGACACTGGAGTGGGGGCTGTACTCTCACAACGTTCTTCAGATGATGCCAGGCTGCACACTTGTGGGTTCTTTTTGCATCGTCTTAGCTAGGCTGAGCGGAATTATGATGTAGGTGACAGGGAGCTCCTTGCAATAAAGTTCTTACAGTTGTGTAAGAAAACATGCTGCATAGCTCGCTGCCTCGCCTGCTGCTCCTACTCTTCTTATATTAGCGCCCCAGTTGATCAACTATTGTAAATGCATAATATTGTCCAGCTGGTTTGGTTGCACTTTCGAGACAGCACCCCAAACTGAATCAAGGTGTGAATGTTCTGGTATTCCCTGCCCAGTTCAGAATAAGAATCAGCTTTATTTGCCTGGTTTGTGCACACAAGCAAGGTTTTACTTCGTTTCCACTTTGCTCTTAGTAATTACAGCAATTTTTCTAGCTGGATTTATACTATTATTTACACCTGCTTATCCTTTCAGTGTGGTTGGAGGCCTGGTGCCTATCTCCAGCAGTCATTGGATGAGAGTCAGAGTACTCTCGGAACAGGTCACCTGTCCATCACAGGGCAGCACAGAGACACACAGCACAAACAACCATGCATTCATACACACACTCTTAGTGGACAGTTAGAGAGACCAATTAACCTAACATGCATATTTTTGGACTTTGGGTGGAAGTGGGAGTATCCAGAGAGAACCCACGCATGCACAGGGAGAACATGAAAACTCCCCGCAGAAAGAACCCAAGCCTGGATTCAAATCTGTTGACCTGTGGGTACAAGGCAATAGTGTCTAACACCTGGGCACATCTGGACTCTATTTACTAAATAGGTGACTTCTAAAAGCAGTTGGTTGCAATGGATTTCATTTTAGGGGTATCAGGCTGAATACAAACAAACACAACTGTTCTCAGATTTTCATATGAATAACAAATACGTATGTTTTTCACATATCGGGTTAAAGATCTTTGAAGTTCTGTAAAATGTGAGGTGAGGGCTTTTACGGATCATACTTGTTTTTCTGGCACATTCCACAGATTCAGTTCAGGATTTGTAACATTTGGTCAGCACCTTTCTTTCTGCACAGTATGTTCTCTCTGCAGCGTTGCAGCCTGCTGCCGTCAAATGTACGACCTTTATGGGGAGCAATGTGCCGTTGTTTGTTTCGCAGTAATATACACGTGGAGGTCAAGATGCATGGTTTCTCTGTATAACATCACTGTTCTGCCAACACAGCAGCTCACCTCTTTCCTGTAGTGCCTCATGCTGCCATTTCTCCCTGACATAAATAATGCACATATATGCAGACATGCAGACGGTCAAATATTGATCAGACCAGGCCAAAATTAGCTTCTTATCAGCTGCAAGAAACAATCATAAAGTGACAAAATGCAAGAACTTCTGACTGCCTAAAATGATGTGACTGCAAGACTTTTAACAGAAGTGTGGCATGAATTTCAATTCAGCCCCCTTTTCTCTGGTACCCCTAAATAAAATCCTTCAGAAGTCACCTAATTAGTGAAAATAGGTGAAAATAGTCCACCTGTGCACCTGTGTTTAACTTCTCAGCAGAAATGCAGCTGTTCTTTGAAGGCCTCAGAGGTTTGTTAGAAAACAGTAGGGGAGGAAACCCATTAGAGACTGATACACATTTGAGACTGGAATCATGGTTCTCCTTCCAGCAGGACAATAACCCTAAATATTCAACCAGAGCTACAATCGAATGGTTTAGATCAAAGCATATTCATTTGTTAAATGGCCCAAACCCAACTGTAAATCTGCAGCAGGACTTGAAAACTGATCTCAACAGACCCTCTTCGTCCAATCTAATTGAGCTTGAGTAGTGTTACAAAGAAGAATGACCAAATAGATGTGCAACACTGCTAGAGACATACCCAAAAGACTTGCAGCTGGAATTGAAGTGAAAGGTGAGTTTACAAAGTATTTATTCAGGGAGGATGAATACAAATGCACTCCACACATTTCAGATTTGTATTTGTAAAAATAAAAACATATCAGTTCTCATCCACTTTGCGTTTGTGTCACATACCATCTACCTTGAAGTTTTTATTTGTAAAAATAAATAGTGAAAAGGCTTAACGAGGTTCGAACAGTCTTGTAAGGTCTTTGCATGAACGTAAAATGTTTTCAAGACCTCTCATTAGCATTTGCATGCTCCTGCTTAATGACAGCTTGAACAGAAACACACATTTCAAGAATTCACAATAAAAATAACAAACATTTGTGTTTTATAGATTTTTAACAAACTGCTTTATGGGTACATTTCCAATATTTATTCTTTCTTGGCTGTTCTTTCTTTACTTACACACGTGGACAAAATTGTTGGTGCCCCTCGGTTAATGAAAGAAAAACCCACAATGGTCACAGAAATAACTTGAATCTGACAAAGGTTCAAAAACTGAATAAAAATTCTATGAAAATGAACAAATGAAAGTCAGACATTGCTTTTCAAACAGAAATATTTCAAAATATAAACTTATGAAACAGGCCTGGACAAAAATGACTGTACCCTTAACTTAATATTTTGTTGCACAACCTTTTGAGGCAATCACTGTAATCAAACGATTCCTATAAAAGTTAAATTTTTGTCTCATCTGTCCATAGGACATTCTTCCAGGAGCTTTGTGGCTTGTCACCATGTAGTTTGGCAAATTCCAGTCTGGCTTTTTTATGATTTGAATTTTCCTCCTGTGGCCACATCCAGGGAGGTTGGTTACAGTCCCATGGATCTTAAATTTCTGAATATGTGCAACTGTACTCACAGGAACATGAAGCTGCTTGGAGATGGTCTTATAACCTTTACCTTTAACATGCTTGTCTATAATTTTCTCTCCTGAGACAACTCTTTCCTTCGCGTCCTCTGGTCCATGTTGAG
>JAHUTJ010001040.1:0-23233 GCA_036250325.1 Characodon lateralis
TAATTGAACCTTCACACTCTGCTCTTACTGGTGCAATGTGCAATCAATGAAGACTGGCTACCAGGCTGGTCCAATTTAGCCATGAAACCTCCCACACTAAAATGACAGGTGTTTCAGTTTCATTGTAGAAGTGTTGGTTTCTTTCCAAGAACTCATGCAACAATACATCCAGCTCACAAGACAAGACGAAACGTGATACTGGGTTCAAGAGAATGTGATGAGACATGACTTAGCTAGACAGAAATATAATTGGAAGAACTTAAGGACCCTTATTTTTCATTCACAAATGAGAGTAAAGATTTCATAAAACACCTTCTATGTTTTAAAGAGGCGTAGAACAATTAAGTCCAATGTTGCCTTGACCATTCATTGCGATTTTTAAGCTTGTCTCAATGCTAGGTAGTCCTACTACCAAAAAAACATTAAAATGTAATTTTATGTGTGTTTTCCTAAAGAAAAGAAAGGTTTCATTCATTTCCAGCTTTGTTCTAGAGGATTTTGGCCACATTCAGGAAGGTATTTATGGTGTTAAATCTGGACAAACCTGAGTTTATGTGCGTTTCTACTTCTAAAACTAAAAGTAAAAGGAGATCTCTTTATAATATAGCTAAATAATGCGTATTTGCGCTGACCTAATCTAATGACGTTCAAGAACAGATGGGAGATTGAGATCCATCATGGAAATGGTTGTAAAGCCATTTCTAAGTCTTTGGTACTCCTGCACACAGACGTTTGAGCCACTATTAACAAATCAAGAAAACATGAAACAGAGGTGAACCTTTCCAGGATTGGCTAGCTTGCAAAAATTACTCCAAGAGTGCAGCAACAACTCATACAGGAGGTTAAAGAAAGACCCCAGAGCAATTTTTAAAGCACTGCATGCAGCACTTACCTCAGTTAGGTCAACATACACGGGAGAGGTCCAAGGTGAAAAACACTCCAGACAAAAAATCATGAAGGCCTCTTTCACATTTGCCAAAAAAAACCCCAAAAATAACATTTTGATGATCCCCAAGATTTCAGGGAAAATATCCTGTTGACTGACAAGAAAAGAAATTAACTCCTGCATTTCAGACAAAGAACATCATGGCTAGTGTTAGACAGGGTAGTGGTAGTGTAATGGTCTGGGGCTGTTTTGCTGCCCCAGGAACTTGGACAACAAGCTATAACTGATGGAGCCAAAATTCTGCTCTGTGCCAGAAAATCCTGCAGGTAAATTTCTGGCCATCAATTTGTGATTTTAAGTTCAAGCACACTTTACTTATGCATCAACTCAGTGACCCAACGTACACCAGTAAATCCACATCTGAATGGTTAGAAACGCCAAAATAAAGGCTTTAGAGTGGCCTAGTCAAAGTATGGACTTAAATCCGATTTTAATGCTGTGGCACAACCTTCTTGAAAACCCTCCAGTGCGGCAGAATGAAAACAATTATGCAAAGAAGACAGGATCAACAGTTCCTCAACAGCTATTGCAGTGTCTTGATATCAGCTTTTGCTGCCAACTGTTATAAGGTTAAGGGGGCAATTAATTTTCACATAGGGCCAGGTTAGTATGGAAGTCTTTATGCCAATAATAAATCAACTCATCATTTGAAAAGTACTTTTGCCATGGACTCAGGTTATCTCTTTCTGATATCAAAATGTGTTAGATGATCTCAAACATTTGACTGCATTGAATGCATTAAAAACAGAAAGAAATCTATAATAGCCTAAACACTTTTTCTCCAGTGTTTCGAGTACAGAGTTTTGGCAAAAGGATCAAACATAAATTATTAGATTTGCCACTGAACAAGTGGGAGGTCCTAATCCTTCCTAATGATGTTTGTTTGCAGTTTCTGTAGATGCTGAAGAAACATGTTCACCAATAAAGGTTGTGCATGACGGTCTATGTGACGGATTTAATGAGACATAAACGATAAGAAGTGCAAAAACACCCAAAAGTTTATAACAGCAGCTATCAATATGTGTTCAGCTTGCTGCAGCCACGTTGGATTTTGAGACTGATGTTGATGAGAATCACCCATATTCCCTTGGGGAATTAAGACTTTTTTTTTTTGGAGAAATTTTTAGTCTAAGTTCTGTTCTATCACTGTTTTAAAACACCTGCCCTCATCCTGGTGCTTAACCTTAGCAATTATTGAGGTGGTACTTGTTATTAGAAGTTGAGAACGTCTGCTCTAGAGTTCATGTCAGTACCATCAGCGCTGGCTGTTAATAAGAAAAATCCCTTCATTTCAACACTCCACCCACTACACACACGCTATGTCTGCATAGCCAGTCTCATGGCGAATGAGGAATGCTGGCAAAACACATATGCAAGTGACTGTTCTAAAGCAACAGGAAGTTTAATTAACCCTGACCAAGTGGTTTCAAATGCCTCAATGTAAAGCCTTACTTTCAATGCATCTTTGCTTTTTCTATCTTATAAATAGTTGTAAAAACAGACTGTAATACCACATACCTGGATGTCAGTCTGCATGGACATGAATCAACTGATTACATGGCATGCTATCAGCTTTATTAATAACTCTTATGAGGGCTGCACTCTATTGTGATCTACTCCAGGGTGATGGTATGTAACTGTTCACAGCATTGTTAGAATTTAAAATTCTTCCCCCATATAAAGGTCTGAATAATCAAGCTCTACCCTGATTGATTGTTCCGTGTAATGTTCCCCTCAGAACACTTCACTCCACAACTGCAGGGTCCTGGAGTTTCTGAAAGTAGTGGTGTTTCACCATTGTTCTTACTATGCAGAGGATATGTGATTTCCTGCTGTAAAACAACACATGGATTTGCAACCAGAAAACTTCAGCGTACACCTTTTCTTCCAGGCTAACCACAATGAGGCCGAGTGGTTGTGACGGTCTCAGGCTCCGACACACTTCCACGTTGCACTGGGGTTCCAGACCTTCGTCCAGTCATAAAAGACTTTAAAATGAACAAGAAGAGAAAGCAACATGTGACAGCCACTGGGAACCAAGCTGCTGTCTGGAAGCCGCTGTAAACACTTCAGAATGAGCTCAGACAGAGCCAGCGCACTCATTCACTGAGTAGAAACGAAGCAGAAGGCCAATCAAAGCCATTTCCTGTCCTACTGAGCTGGCTAATTTGGAAGTAAAGTCATTAATCTGTGCCTGGCTCTAGTTACACTCTCCATCAAGATGAGAACGTGTGTGCTAATATGTTTGTACTTCCATTGCAGCTGTCTCCATCAATACCAGCCAGGCATTTGTGAAAGTGTAGGAGCTTGCAGCATTAGACAGTGAGAGATAAAAAAAAGCAAGGTAAACTGGGCACATTTGAGGAGCAAGGCTGCAACCTAAACAGAACACATACTATTGAATGTTACCAGCAGTCATGAATAAGTCATTAAAAAGAGCTCAGCAGGCACCTCATAGATAATAGTTAACATTGCACAATGCTATTTCCTGCACTTGGTTCTTATTGTAAGACAGCAGGGGTCACATGTTAAAAGCCCTCTTTAGAAGTCTTGCTAAAAAAAGCCGGAATGTAGTTACTCTTTTAAATAAGTGTTTAATGTATTTTACCTCATTCCAAGCTGATAAAGGCATAACTATTGTAACAGCATACTTCAGTTTTTATTACTCTGGACTGAAGACTGGAGCGCTGGATGAACATAATTGTTTAATGAATATGAGGAAACTTACAAGGACACAAGGAAACAGGATGAAGAACAAGCGAAGTCACAAGCAGGAGAGAACAACAAAGAAACTGGGAGAGTAACGGCAGAATCCGACAGGGAGCAAATGCAACAGGTTTGCTTAAATACTGAGAGATGGTTGGAGACAAGGCATAGAATGCAGGTGTGAGTAATCAGGAGGACATGAGAAACAGCTGAGACCACAGAAGAGAGAGGCAGAAGGAGAGAAGACCGTCGAGGAGGATCAGACAGAGGGGACCACAGGAAGGAAATCTAACAAAGAATATCTAAATGTACAGAATAAACTAAGAAATAGGTTAACAATAGGATGAACTAAAATAGTAACACTGAGAATGTAAACAGCAAGTAAAGAAACAGACATCTACAGAAATACAAAACTGAAACACGTAAGGATCATGACTCATACGGATTCATGTTTAGTCTAATTAAGTTGGTATAAATGTAGTTACTAATACAAAAATGTATGCTTTTGCTTTAAAGTTTTATGGCAACAGTTGATGTAGTGTTTGCATTTTATCATTTGGTCCCGTTGTATGTGCCCCAATCCTGGATTTAGTTTATTAACACACCTGTCTTTTGTTTGCTAATCCCTGTGCCTGTTTTTTTACTTAGTAACAGGCAGGTGTTTTGTAGTACTCATCACTCCTGCTTTTTTTTGACAGTTTAACACATCTTTATCTTAAGTAACCACCACATCTGGTTTAGCCATTGCCACACCTGCTTCTTGGTTTGTAATTACCACACCTGTGTTAAGGTCAGATATCACAAGATAAACAATGGCTTACTGAATAACACACATGAGTTTTATTTAATCATCGCCGCTAGTACTATGTGTTCACTAATTAATAAATCTGTGTTTTGTTTAGCAATAGACTGTGCGACCCACATACGGTGGCTTCACTCCTCAATGCAGCTGCCCCAGGTTCCTGTCCCAGGTTCCAGGAGACTTGTGCTGCACTTCAAATTCTTGAAAAAACAAAAATTCCCTGAACATGTTTTGTTTTAGTCATTATCATACCTGCTTTTTGTTTGATAATTGCTACGTTTTTTCTTAAGAATTACAATATGTCTCTGTTGTTAATCAGCCCTGTTGGAACTTTGTCTGGGGTTTGGGTTGTTTTCCACACTAACTTTTAATTAAGTGTTTTTGGGAATCCTTTGCTTCTGTAGTATCAGCATATTGAACATTTTAATATTACTGTCAAGTCCAAATGATAGATTCTTGGTAGCAGCAGCAGCATAGAGGCAGTTGTGTGTTTTAATTCAATAGGTTCTATAAAACAATAACCACAAAGATGATAACTGAACTTAAACATTAAATAGAAAAAGGAAGTTGGTTCTAAAAACTACTTGTGAGTGTGTCTCCTGCTCCATGAAAAAGCAGTTTGTATTTATTGCCTTCAGCTCGAGCCATAAAACATGTGGACAGCAGGCGTCCATGCCCTTCCCCAACACACCAACATTGCACACACAGACCACAGGTGGCCTATGACAGGGTGCCACAAACTGTTTGCCATGTATGTTTGGGAGCATGTAACCTGATTCCACTGTATGTTAGTAAGAAACCAAAGCTGCTGCAGAATAAAATTAATGTTAAGGTAAAGAAATGCATCTGCAAGGGCCATTCCTTTGTTATCAGTGTTGATTCAACTGCTTCGCTGTTTTAATGAAATGGTCTGCTTGTCAGTTGTATAGAGATGCAGAGTGCACTGCATTAAGAGGAAGTCTGCTCCCTGTAACTAATCAGAGCTGCTCCTTTGATCACTCAGGAAATAAGAAGTCCTGCAGACGCTTTATTACCCTCGTTAATTTCTTATCGCACACAGAGCTAACAAATCTAGCAGAGAATTACTGGTAGGACGATGAGTTATGAGGATGTGGCCACTTTGGAACCTCCATAGAAAATTCTTCTGAAGTGAGTAAGAATATGTAATTGACTGCACATTAAATTACCTGCCTAGACTAAGTGAACAGTATGAATTTGCTGGAGCCATATTCTACTTTTCAAGGTCATGGGGAAGACATAGGAAAGGAAGAAGTTTATAAGGTCAAATGTTCTAAGAAGATATGTTATATATGATATGCTAAGTAGACAGAGTACAACTTACATATACACATTCTAAAGGGTAGGGATGCACCATTTGATCAGCTGGCTGATCGTTTGGCCCCGATTTCCTTAATTTCGGGTGATAAGTGATCAACTGATACCTACATATGAAACTGAACTTATCCATCGATCTTATCTACCTCTTCAAAGGCCTGAAAATCAGCCATTGTCCCCTTTTGCTCTGCTGTGAGAGAGGGCTGACTGACAGACCACCCAGGTCAACTGATTGTTTTTAGTTTTGTTAAATTAGTACTTTGGACAGCAACAACCTTGTGCGGTTATAACAGGTTTGTATTGTGTTACCCCTAGATTCCACATCCTCCGCTCCGGTACGTGTCCTTTCTGCTCCAGACCGCCTTCCTGAAATGCAACGCCTACTGCATCCTCGGTACTCCGTCGATCTCTGCTGCAAGTTCCATGGAGCCCAAAGAGAGCATGGGCAAGAGGTACATTGTTTTACACGGCTGGAGTCAGGCGGACCAGAGTAGACCAGAAAATTGTAGCTGTTCCGTAATTTTATGGAGAACGACAGAGAGCCGGTCCGTTGACGGTCATGTTCGGAGTAGTCATGGAGAATGTGGAACCATTCTCATTAATTAACATAACAACAGAGTTGGTCCGTCGGACGTATGTGAACGGACCTGAGCAGAGCAGAGCAGTAACGAAGGATGTGGAATTTAGGGGTTACGAGTATTACTCAAGAGTTTTTCAATAAATAGGATTGTGACTTTATAACACCCGACAGTGTCATTTATTTAAAAAAATCGATATCAGCCAAAATTTGGATCGGTAGGTCAGGCTTTTAAAAGATCGGTGATTGGCCAGAAAGCTGCAATCGGTGCAGTTTAAGGACAACAAGGAGTGACCATAACAAACCCCCGATCTTAATCCTATAGAAAAATTTTGGCCAGAGCTAAAAGGTGTATGGGAGCAAGGCAGTGCACAAACCTGACTCTGCATACCCAAAACATTTGACCAATAATCGTACCGAAAAATTTTATTCTTCTAAATCATACTGTCATGCTCTGCCCTTTTGGAGTGTAGCTTTTGTTTACCTTGTTCGTTTATAGGTGTTTTTGTTGTTTACTTCTGTTGGTTTTTACCTTCTAGCTTCTTGTGTTCATTTTAGTTGATTTATTTATCTATGTTCCTGGGTTTTGTCATTTTGTATTATTTCTTAAGTTTCTGTCCTCATGTTTGTTTTTCTCCCTCAGCAGCCCAGTCACGTTAGTGTTATCAGTCACCTTCCCTCAGTTCCCCTGCAAACCCGGTTCCACACCTGTTTCATGTTCCATCTGATTACCTGTCACCCATTTTCATTGGTTCACACTCCTCTTCCCTCAGTACATATGTTTGGTTATTTTCATTGTTCCTCGCTAGGTCCTCCTGTTTATTTCTATGCTGATCCCTGTTCCATGTCATTGTTTTGATCCTATGGAAACTCGTGTAAGTTGATCTATCTTGTTATTAAAGCCTAAAGATTCTTATATCTGCAATGCTGCTGCCAAGCGTGTTTCTACACTCTGGTTCCGTTCAACCTCACATTATGACACATACAGCTTAACAGTAAATTCTACCACTTAGGAAATGTAAGTTTGAAATTCTAAAAAAAATTCTGTTATTATGACAGTTATCACATCACTGACTTTAAACGGAAAAGGTTTAGTCTGATTTAATATCAGACAAAAAAAAGGACATGGGTCTTTTTACACATTGTATGTAAATATCTGGTTTCAACTGTACCACCAAGACATGTTTTCAGTTGATTAGGAAATCAATCATCCAGACAAAAAAGAGTTGCAAACTGAATTTTCCTAACTCAACACTGCTTTTTTATTAAGGGAATGCAAAATAAAGGACTAAAAGTATCTATATAATGCACCCTGTTTGGATGGTCTATTGTAACATTGAACATCACCAGTTGGAGTAGTGAGAAGGAAGCACAGCGGCAGAAACAGCGAACCTAATATGTGTGTGTGAGCAGACTGTGTAAATGTTGAATGTGGCTGAAGAGGTAATTAACATTTTTCCTGCATCGCCTGCAAGTCCTCGTGCCTAAAATGATCCATGGAGACCTCTCCAAGTCTGTAATGAACCCCATAAACCTTACTCACCAACAATCTATTTTAAACATTATTTTCAACAAAAATGTTTTACCTACAAATTAAAAGCTCCATGTTTAAGGTGCGGGGTGCTGAAAAAGCTGTAATCATTTGGGGTGTGACGAGATGTCACAAAAAAAACCCCATGCATTTCTTGTCCAAGTAAGTCTGCCTTGCAAAGCCCAGCCAATTTTTGTAAGCATGTGAGTTTGAATGGTGGAGTGTAAGCTTCAGATATATTTTTAGAGTATTATTTTTTTTTATCAGGCAGCATTTGATTACTAGGTAATAAAAAGGAACTGTGCCAGACAAGATATGAAGAATGATTTAAAAACACAACGGGAATATATATATATATATATATATATATATATATATATATGTATGTATGTATGTATGTATGTATGTATGTATGTATGTATTTATGTATGTCTGTATGTATGTATGTATTTANTATATGTATGTATGTATGTATGTATGTATGTATGTATGTATGTATGTATGTATGTATGTATGTATGTATGTATGTATGTATGTATGTATGTATGTATGTATGTATGTATGTATGTATGTATGTATGTGTGTGTGTGTGTGTGTATGTGTGTATGTATGTATGTATTTTTTTCTTCCTAACTCTCCCCCCCATACGGCGCCCCTGAGCGTACCAGTGCACAGGGAAAGGTCCATAAAGAGACAGATGATCAAGGCTGGTGTGGAAGAACTTCACTAGGCTGCACAGAATCCTGACCTCAACCCCATACAACACCTTTGGGACAAATAAGAACACAAACTGCAAGCTGAGCTTTCATCAGTGTCTGACCTCACAAACGTTGTTCTGGAAGAATGGTCGAACATCCCCATAAACACTCTTAAACCTTGTGGAAAGACTTCCCAGCAGAGTTGAAGCTATTATAGTTATAAAGGTGGGCCTGGATCATATTAGACCCTATGGCTTAAGATGTCATTAATGCTCATACTGGATGTGTGTGAAAGCAGAGGAGGATCAAGGAGTATTCCTTGATGGAAGGATGGTAAACTGCATTGCTGTGTAGAAAATTCTCAACCAAGAGTATTTTTAAGAGTTCCTGTCTGTAAAACGTCATCAGTTTAAGGCAAGTGGATTTTCTATGTTTTATCCATGCTAGTTTCCATTTCAACTATCTCTGTGTCTGTGATATTGTCTCCTGTGCTGATACTCGATCCTTTATCCACTGAAGGCTCTGGAATGTGTATTTATTTCACCACAAAAGGAACTGTATAAAAAATACTTCATCTGACATATTTGTTTTAAAGCTATAATGTCACAGGTTAATGTTCCTTTTTTCTGATTTTCAGCACCTTGCTTCCACTTCATCAGTAATAACTGACCTTCAACTAAATGCCTCAGCATAAATCTCCTAATTTTAGGTCACCTCCCTTAACATTGCTGACTTTTGAGCTTCACTCCAGTCTGTTTATTTGGTTCCTGCCGAGAGCTCAAACACCATTAGGACACTCATCTATTTCCCCAGTTGCGTTCCGTGATTTCTGACGTCTAAGGCTTCCACTCCCATCTATCATATTCAGTGATAAATGATTTAACACACCTTAGTTTATCTGAAGGTGACCTCCCCTGGCAGCTTCGGCACTTAGCCTGTCAGTCAAGGGAATTGTTTTTTGTAGTCCCCAAGCTGGCAGCAAAAGATTTGTTTTTCTTCTTATATAATTGCTTTATGCATTACTTTTTGGGGTTTTGGGCTTTCAGATATTTGACAGCTTATTTAATTATTTTTCTGGGTCAGATAAAAGTCAAAAGGTTCCTGTGGTTACTGATGAATTCGACTTACATTGTTCAATTAACTTGAACTTGCTCAAAGGACAATTTATCCCTGCTGGACTGGGAATGCCTTTGGATCCATCAGAATGAAATGGGGTGTGTGGGTTTTCCATCCTTGACATGTTAACCCTGGGATCTGCTGTTGGAAAAAACAATTGACGGATAGATTAATTTTTAAATGAAACGGGTCAACCAAGCATGACTTTCAATGTCTTTATTCATGCTTAATTTGAAAAGAAAAAGTACTCTATGCTATACCCAGAACTTCCTGGAGGGACCATAAATCCCCTTTTTTAGTAGGCCTTACTCAGCATGATTCGGTACCGCTCTGCTCGCTTTTTTCGCTTTCCATTAGTGACGGTTATGTTGAACCGTTACTATTTTTAGTACCTGCTTGCTTGCTGTTCCAAGCGAACCAACCTGTGCTGAAAACGTGACATCAGATGACTAAGATCTTCATTGGGTAAATTGTTATATTAATGTCTATATGACCACTTTAGCAATAGGCTCCATGGCTTTGCTCTCTCTCCTATACTTATCTAGGGAGCTTTGTCTTTTCCGACTCTTCTTTCACTTTGAGTTTACTGTTAAATTCAATGCTATAAACTATGCTATAGACCCAAAATGACTGCACGATGCATCACTAAATCTGTAGCCTGCCTTGTCTGCCCACCATAACATACAGCTTTTTAATTGCAGCAGGTCCTCCTCTGGGAATGTAAAACAGCCCCTTGAATATCTTGACTTTGCTTAACAGCTGCTGCCCCACAGATGCTGGACTCCATCTGTCTTCCTCAGGCATCTCACCTCTGCCTTAACACGCATCATTGATTGGGTCGGACATGAAGCAGTGGGGGAACCACCCATTTGTTTTCCTGATGTTCTTGTTTACGATCAGTGTACACGCACACATGTACACACACACATACTGTATATATGTACAAATATATATATATATATATATATATATATATATATATATATATATATATATATATATTGCTTGATCTAGAAGTGGCCGTCAGGACTGGATTGTTGGTTGTACAGCACTGATGCCAGGGTTTAATTATAAACTTTACATTTTTTTTAAAATCTCATCCAAGCTTCTTTAGTTGTAATTGTTGCTAGCTACTATCCACCTTATTTCCATTATATATGATGCGACCCTCTCATCCACTGGGGTAAACCCCAACACGAGAAGGCTGAGCTGGGGGGCAACAAGCAAACCCACACCAGCCCGCCGCCTCTCCCCGTGGGCCACTCCAGAGTAGAAGAGAGTCCAACCCCTCTCAAGGAGATGGGTTCCAGAGCCCACGCTGTGTGTGGANACGAGAAGGCTGAGCTGGGGGGCAACAAGCAAACCCACACCAGCCCGCCGCCTCTCCCCGTGGGCCACTCCAGAGTAGAAGAGAGTCCAACCCCTCTCAAGGAGATGGGTTCCAGAGTCCACGCTGTGTGTGGAGGCGAGCCCGACTATTTCTAGTCGATATCTCTCGACCCCCAGCACAAGCTCAGGCTCCTTCCCCCCCAGCGAGGTGACATTCCACGTCCCTAGAGCCAGCCTAAGCATCCGGGGATCGGGCCGCTGAGGTCCCTCACGGTTCCCCCTGCAGGTGGTGGGCCCACTGGGGGATTGCCTCGCATCTCTCGTTCAGGCTTGGCCCGGCCGGGTCCCGCGAGGAGCAACCTGGCCACCAGGCGCTCTCCGGCGAGTCCCGACCCCAGGCCTGGCTCCAGGGTGGGACCCCGGCTCCGCCGTACTGGGTGACGTCACGTGCCTCGATATTTTAGTCCTCATGAAGGATTCTTGAGGGAAAATTTTATCACCACAATTAAAGTACATCTCAAACATGTAGAAGAAGGTCCCTGTTCAGATGACACAAAAATTAAACTTTTTGCCCTGCATGCAAAATGTTATGTGTGGAGGAAATCTAACACATCATATCACAGTGAACACACCTTCCCAACCATGAAACATGGTGATGGCAGCAGTAAGTAAAGGTTTATTTTTAGTTTTCATGATGAAAAAAAAAAATCCTCCTTGAAAAACCACCTTTACAAGGTAGAGGGGTTTGATCCCAGAAGCTATGTTGTCCAAGGCTTAAATGCCCCTGGTAGGGTCTCCCATGGCAAACAGCCTCTGGATGACAGGTCAGACAAAGAGCGGTTCAGAAGCCTTCATGAGAACCAGCACAAGGCATGTGACTTTGCCTGGTACTGCGGAGCTGGGGTCCCACCCCTGTTTTTTTATATTTATGTGCTGTGAGGTTTTACTGATGATTGAAAATGTACTGCTTGGGTCCATGTGGTGAACCTTGTTGGGGCTTTCTTAGTCATTCCTGTGGATTGTACATTCCCAGAATCACAGCTGTGTAGTACAATCAAATAAAGGTTATTAAATAAGTCATCTATCTAAAAAAGGGCTTTATTTAAAAATGCAAATAATTGTGCTGCCTATTAATGTTCTGACTCCCCCTACTTCTCTGTGCTCTGAATGGAAATCCCCCCCTAATGCTGCATGTACGCAGACTCATTCTAATAACCTCCCCCTTCCGAGCAGCGATGGAAACCCCTCTGCTTCACGGGGACCGGATGCGCATCAGGCAGAGTTGGTAGGTGATGTTGCATAAGCCACTCACACACTTTGATGTGTTTTATTGGGCATGGGTTTAAATTGTTTTGTCCCTTCATGCGGGGAAGCTACTGACAAGGACACAGGCATAATTGGATTGATGTTGGAATGCATGTGGCCATCAGCTTCTCATTTAGCTCCCCAGACTCACTCATTAAACTTGGAGGCAAGTCTTTAATTATTTTCAGCAGCAGCTAATTAAGGGTAGAAGTATGGTTTGAATTAAAATGAATGAAAGGTGGGTCTCGGATTGTGGCTGTTGATTGACACTGTATATTTTCTATTTCCAAAACAACTTGAGCAAAAGAGGCAAAAATGCGAAGTTATAAAGAAACAGATACTGTAAATAAGCATTTTTAAATGAAATAATGGCATACACCAGCGTTTAGAACTGGACTTCCACAGGAGATGGAGTAAGAATTGTAAAATAAGGAAGTGGTACCATACGGTGCTGTCAAAATGATGTTGCATGGTCACACCTCATTGTTTCAAATCATCAAATAAATGTTAAAATCAGACCAACATAAACTAAGTAAATACATAAAAGCAGTTCCCACATGATGGTTTTTATCTTTTAAGGGAAAAAAAAAGCTATCCAAACAAACTGAGCCCTGTGTAAAAAAGTCATCGTCCCCTGACGCCTAATGACAGCGTGTGCCACCATTTCCAGCAACAATTACCATGAAGCAACTGCAGTCGCCTCTTTTACATCCTTTTGGAGGAATTTTGGCCAACTCTTTTTTCCAGAATTGTTTGAATTAAGTCTCATCAAAGATTTTTCCACCATGAACACCCTGTTTAGGGTCATGCCACAGCATCTCAATCAAAAGTAACTCCAGATTTGGATTAAGTCACTAACAATTCAGAAGAAGACTTGCTGGCGTGCTTTGGAGTGGCCATAAGTTTAAGCTGACAAAATGATGGCCGAACATTGTCCTGAAGAGCAGTATTAATTTTTTACATAGGGTTTGGTTGGTTTGGACAGCTTTTTTCCTACATAAATAAAGCTTTTATTTGAATTTTTTTTCTATTTACTAAAGTTATCTTTTGTTTGATATAAATATTTGTTTTGTTATATAAGACATTTAAGCATGACAAAAAAGAGAATCACGTAAAAGGGCTAACACTGTTATGCAGCACAGATCCAGCACACGTTCAGGCTTTCTTCAACCGACTAACAAGCCTTCCACATAAAACAGGAGAGACCAGAGTCAACTTTGGAGAGCTTTTCATGAGATAAAGTCATCTATTTAAAGTTCGTAGCATCCCACATTAGGTTTCCCTCTCCGTTTTGGACTGGCTCTCGGATGCTTGAGGGCTTCTCATGGCTTTGCAAGGTTGTATTTTGGATCAAAAACAGAACTCTGACATCCACTGACACTTCTCTTTTCTTCATGCAATGTTTTGACTCCACATATATAAACCTGCTTTGAGGCCCCCAGTCAGGCAGCTTAGCAGGCCTGTAGTGAATGAATTTAACTTAATGGACTGCAGAGAGGTTTCTTTCTTATTGTGGCATGGATGAAGACTCCTCACAGATTGTGTTTTGCTGCATTTCGGTGATAAATAGTCAAAGCGGTTATGTGTTATGTGGTCTGATCCACACCACATTTTAACTCCCTTGTTTTATCTTTTCTGCCAGTTGCAGTGGTGAGGTCCCATCTGACAACACTGGAATGAATGTCATCAATGAACATTTTTGAACCCCAGTTGTTTGTACATCTCTGCGGTATAATTGGAACAGAAAGTATTACATTACATTACATCTGCGATTTGTAAATGGCTGTATCACCATGATCACACTTGTAACGATTTGAATAGATGACGGGTGCAGCAGTCTGTTCTCATCTGTTGTGCACCAGCCATGGGACAAAACATGGACTGAACTGTACACAAAGAAAGAGACAGGTACAACTCTCCAAGAATGCTCCACTTTAACCTGCTCTTAGTACAGCTCAGGAACGAAGAATCACAGATGGAATCCCTGTGACATCAGAACTATAAACTCTGGCACGCAGCAGAATTTGCTTTCTTTTCTCGCTGCCCACCACTAGAGCAGCGCAAGGGGAGACAACGTGCATGAATGTCTTGCTAGCCGAACTGGACTACTTTCTTCGAAACTTGGATCCAAAGTTGACTGTGATCTGATGTCTGCGCACCCACTGATTGTAAACAGGCCAAATGATAAGTTATGATCTGCTGTATGTTCATCCAAAGTTCATATCACGGGGTAATTAAGGCAAGCGGTCTTAACCTTTCTTTCTGAGCTTCTGCAGGAAGGGAATCTAAGACAGAGAGGAGATTTTCCCAGAAGACAGAACGAAACAGCCCCAATGCCTGAATCGTGCAGTCCGTGCAGAAGCTTTGCTCAGTGGTACTCTGATTTGTTAGTTTAACTGAAAATGTAATATTCCAACCAAAAAAATTATTTTGGGTTCGATTCCCAGCTGGGGGTCTTTCTGCATGGAGTTTACATGTTCTCCCCATGCATGCGTGGGTTCTCATCGGGTATTCCGGCTTCCTCCCACAGTCCAAAGACATGCCTGTCAAGTTAATTGGTCTCTCTGAATTGTGTGTGCATGGTTGTTTGTATGTTGCCCTGCGATGGACTGGCGACCTGTCCAAGGTGCAACCTGCCTCTCGCCCGTAGACTGCTGGAGATAGGCACCAGCTTCCCCGTGACCCACTATGGAATAAGCGGTAGAAAATGACTGACTGACATTAACAAAACACATTCTGGATGTAAAAGCCTACACTGCAAACATTTGACATAGTATGAAATTAGAACAAAGAGCCTTAAAATTGAGGAGCTGTACTTTTAGAGCTTTTAACAATATTTTTTAAAACCAACCACTAATTACATCATTCTTTTTAACCTTCACTGTTTAAATAAGCGCTCCATTTGGTGGAGCACTTTAGAGTTCAATTACCTTTAAACAGATGCCACAGAGCTGCTTCCTTATCTGTATTTCTGATATTAAAAAGCATAAATTCTCCAATGAGATAAAATAACATCGATTAATGAATTCAGTGTATTTATTTTCTTTAAAAGGGATAAAGTGTGGACTGTGTTTATAGGCAACTAAGTATTTAATCAGAAGTCCCCTTCAGAAGACTCCTTCTCCACCAACTCTAAATGGAGACATCACGCAAAGAATAGTGGTGACTCGGGGTAAAATGTCCAAAATCCTATAATTCTTTGAATTATCGGATTGAACACCTGGCCTCAATAGCAGATATTTTGTTGTTGGGTCAGTGTATTGGCAGAAAAATACAGAAATGTTTTTACGAAAAGCACTTAATCATTTCACCCTGGCAGGAGCTTGCTTCACTTTCTGGGAGACACATAGATCCAACTATCCGCGGATGTTTCAGTGACTTTGCCCTTTTGCTTTGCAGTGATATTTTTCAAGCCTTCAGAGGAGTTTTGGTTGACACCTCCTGCAGTTCATTACAGCTGTGGCGTTGACATCACACTGAATGTTGCGTAGTCCCTGGTGTCACCCCTCGACTCTTTCAATGCCCTCTTGTAGTAAAATAGCCTGAAGGTGGATGTGAGGCGGTGGCTTCATCAGGCCTGTTCTGTCCCTTAATGCCATGACACAATCACAAGTCTGTTTTCATGTCTAAATCAGATTTAATTGAGCTGCTAGCTCCCCAGTTGGATGGCGTTGGGCCAAAGTGAAGAATACACTCGACCCTGTTATAGTTTCATGAACATCAGTCAAAGGCTGAAATCCTAAAGCTTGCTCTTTGCCATTGTCTTTTGTTCCTTCCCGAAAATTCAGGGTAGTACAGTAAATTTGTGTAGACAAGGATGAAGATTCGCCATTTAGCAGGACCACAACCGTAAACATACAGCCAGAGCTACAATGGAATGTTTTAGATCCGAGCATACTCATATGTCAGAATGGCCCAAAGTCCGGATCTAAATCCAGTTGAGAATTTTGAACAAGGCTTGTGAATTGAGGTCCACGGACCCTGTTTATCTAAATTGACAGAACTAAAAAAAAACAAATGTTAAATTTATGTATGAATGTGTAATACTAAATTGTTTCCAATAATTGGTTGTCTTTTGCTGTATTAGGATGCTTTAAAGCACAATATGTTTATGTAGATTTCAGAGATTGGGTCACTGTTTTAGAGAATTTTCACAGCACAACATTGTTTTAGTCATGGGACCATGTTGTGTGCCCACAAACCTTTCGTGCAATAGATGTCAACTGCTGCTGAATGTCTAAAGTCTCCTTACTGTACTCATTCAGCTTGGCTCAATTATGATACTGTGCTCTTTTCAGAAACCCTGGCAGCTTTGAGGACTTGTTGGTTGATCCCTTCAGTATGTCTCTGAGGCTGTGCTGTAATTATAGTTTCTTTTGATCCGCAATCTCTGGCAGAGTCTGTCTCTGAGAGAGGGGAGAGTCATCCATCTTCTCTGCCCACGGACTGACGCTCATTTGCAATGCAGATATTTCGCATCAGATTTGAGGTTTAAAATATATAAATGAGTGCAAAAGGTTCTGGAAAGGTTCCGTTGTTGTAGGTTGCTTAACATGTTTTTGTGTTTGTAAAAATACTTTAGGCGTCATATGGAGAAAAAATCCTAATTCAGTTGGATTTCTAATACACTTATGTTTTATTTAAAGCAGTCATACTGACCTAATTTATCCACATTTGATAAATTAGGGCAAGAGGGCCACAAAGTTTGTACTAGAGCAGTACAAATTATTTTAGAAACAATAAACTAACAACTTTAAAAAGATAATACTCCTGTCACACTATCCAAGTCCAATTTATTTATAAAGCGCATTTAAAAGCAGCAAGTTTGCCCAAAATGCTGTTCAAAAACAAGATAAATAAAAGACATAAAACTGAAATTTAAAACCCTCATGAAATACAACAGAGACAATAAAATGAGCATGTCAACTAACACCGGGCCAAAAGCTATTGAAAAAATTTGTTTTTAAAACACGTAACAGGACGAGAAGCTTCCTGTCTAATTTTGAAAGGTAATGTATTCCTAAGTTTGGGAGCCACAACAGAAAAAGCTCACTCTTCTTATGATTTGAGGATGTTTGAGATTTTGTTTTAGATTTTTCTTTGATTCTGATTATGTTCTCCAAGTTGTGTTTTGGATCTTGCTTGTGATCATTATGTTTTCCAGGTGGTGCTTTAGTTCTTTCCTTAGATTTAGTTTCTTATGATCCTTGTATTCTGTTCATCATGCATTTTAGATTATGTTCTGCTATATCTGTAAGATGTTTCTTAGGTTTTATTGTGTCCTTGTATTCCTGTTTAGTCCATAGTCCATAGCTTGTAATCAGCGTCATTTGGTCGACCTGTACCATGCCAATCAGTCTCCCTGTTTCTTCTTTCCCATGTCCTATGTATACACTGCTGTTCTTTCTGCTGTTCTGTGGAAACATTATTTTGTCATGCTGAGTCTGTCCAAGCCTGTCCATGTCCTAGTCTGTTTGCTAGTCTGCCCATGTTTCATACCTGCCTCTGTTTCCACCTGCTACAGTGAGTTTATTCTTTTAATAAATTATTTTACTTACTGCCATTCTGCCTACCTGCATCCTGGAGTCCACTTGTAAACCACATCCTGACAAATCTCCTTTAAGTTTCCACCTAGTTTTTTTGGACAACTAAAAGCAGCTAGTTGACTGATCTAAGGACCCGTGAAGGAATATAAGGCTGGACTAAATCAGAGAGGTACAGAGGCCAACATTAGGATTGTGAATTAGATTTTGTGATGCATAGTGAACCAGTGAAGGGAGGACAAGATAGGTGAGATATGCTCATGTCTGCATGGACCTTTTAAAATAGGAGCAGCAGCATTTTAAACAAGCTGAAGACTTGAAAGGGATACTTGACATTGAAGGTATTGCAATAGTCAAGACGAGTTGAGATAAAGGCATATATTATTCTCTCCAAGTCATGTTTCGACAAAACTGGGTTAAGTTTTGCTATATGCCTTAACTGAAATAAACAGAGCTGAGCTGTTGGTTAAATTTAAAATTAGAGTCCATAATTACCCCCAAATTTGTTTCATGCCGTTTTATCAATATTACAAGGCAAAATTAACAAGCATGTTATGTGAGGTACTCTTAAGCCTGAATAAAATAACCTATGATTTGCTTTCATTGAAGCTCAGAAATTTTGAGCTCTTCAAGGTTGCTTAATAGGGGTTAGATGTGGAGGATGGATTATTAGCTGCTAGAGGCAGGTAAATCTGGCAAGTGTTTGCGTAGCCATGGAAGGAGATGGCACGTTTTCTAAAAATAGATCCCAAAGGGAGCAGGTATAAAGAAAAAGAAAAGGACCAAGAACAGTACCACGAGGAACCCTGCAAAAAAGAGGGGCAGAGGTGGACAAAAAATTTTAAACACTAAACGTTCTGAGAGATAAGAATGAGAGATAAGAATAACGTTGTCAACAGTATGAAATGCTGCAGTAAGATCTAAGAGTACAAGAATGGCAGAGCTTTAAGATTCATTTGCTAAAAGGATGTCATTGAGAACTGTTAATGGTGCTTTTTCAGAGCAATGTAAATGTTTCAAACCAAACTGGAAAACCCCCATAACAACCTTTTCGAACTTGTACTATCCAGGAATGTCGATGCTACTCAATAAAACATAAACAATAATCCTCCTACATTCTGGCTTTCGTAGCTGTTGGAATGTAACGTTTGTTGTGAAAAATCATTCAAAATATATATCAATACTATTTTTACCTGTGAATATAATAGAATATACTTTATTGTTATCGTCACAAGTACAATGAAATGAAAAAAGCTATCTGGTCTCCATAGAGCAATAAATAATTTATGTATAATAGAAGCCGTTTATTAAAAACATTCACACATTCATACTGATTGCACATTCTGGCAGCTATTGCTGTTGGATAGAAACTATTTTTGTATCTTCTTCTCCTTGCTTTAATTGATCTGTAGCGTCTGCCTGACAGTAACAGTTCAAACAAAGTGTGACCCAGATGAGAAGTGTCCTTTATTGATGTTATTCTCTTTTTGGAAAGAGCGGAAACTGTGAAATTCTTCAAGTGTAGAGAGAGGGCAGCCAACTATGTCTTGGGCTACATTAATGACCCTCTGGAGCACTTTCCTCTGAGCCACTGTACAGCTGGTGTACCACACACAGATGCAATAGGTCATTATGCTCCCAATAACACTAATAAAAGGAAGCCAGCAGTCTCTGTGTGATGTTATTGTTCCTAAGCACCCTCAGGAAGCACAATTTTGCGGGGCCTTTCTCAGCAGCTCAGAGGTATTCAAGCTCCAGGTCAGGTCCTTCTCAATGTGGACTCCCAGGATGTGGAAGTTGGCCACCCTCTC
The DNA here is from genome assembly GCA_036250325.1 of Characodon lateralis. Taxonomy (NCBI): domain Eukaryota; kingdom Metazoa; phylum Chordata; class Actinopteri; order Cyprinodontiformes; family Goodeidae; genus Characodon; species Characodon lateralis. Next base: position 19,700 of record JAHUTJ010001040.1, read on the forward strand.
CACACAGTTTTCGCTGATGATCAGCTGTGAAATGTACCTTTTCTTAGTCAATTATTATCTCCTTTTTCTTGGAGATGTCGAAAAGCAAGTTGTTTGTGCTCCACCTTGCTCCTATAGGTGGACCCATCTACCCCAGTGATAATCTCGGCCACTGTGGTATCATCTGAGAAATTGACATTGGTCTTGTTGGGGTGAGTGGGGGTGCAGTCATAGTGGTAGAGCAGGGGGCTCAACACACAATCCTGTAGAAAGCTGGTGCTGAGGCTGAGGGACAAAAATTTAAGTTGACCCAGTCTGACTGTCTGGCTGCGACCCGACAGGAAGCAGGTTGAGAATAGTTGTTCAATGTCCAATGTGTCCAAAACAGATCTCAAACCTGAAGAAGAAAATGGACGGATAGATAAAATTATAAATGAAGTAGAGCATAAGTTACTAGATGAAACGTCAGAATTTCCGGGTTTTTGAAAACCAAAACATGCTGTCCTCAGCTCAGAAATTTAGTTGTACCAGGATGAGAAATGTGTAGTAATGATGGACTTGAATGCGGAAATTCCTTTCTCCTTATTCTAAGTACTGAACGTCACTCAATCTCTGGCTTCCTTCAAGAGTTTGGGCCTCTTTCATCCATGACCTGCCATCTTCCAGAGGCATGTCGGCGGTACCAATGCGTGAAATTGTAAAATTGATAATGACTGTTTCCCCCGCATAATGGCATCTTCTGAAATGATGCTTCCACATTCTGGTGCTTTGATTGAGAACTGCTGTCTACAGCATGTGTGTGCAGGGAGAGCATGTCTCGGGACACATCCCCCATTCTTCAATTTCTGTTTCCCAGACTGATAAAAGTGCCTTATGTGAGTTACAAATTAAATTAGATGGATTAAGCCACTTTTAATTATTCTTTTGTCATGTCCTTGCTTTATCCATCCTTTCCATCTTTCATTTTATTCATTTATCTGACAATCTCTATTAATTTTCAGTTGAACTGTACAAAATCCTTATATAAGAAGTCTGAGATATATTATGAACATGTAGATCTATGCCTAGGGCTACTTTTCAACTTCTCCCAGCTTTGCCTGTAGGCTCTATGCTTGCCTACTATGACACCAGCTATGCGAAAATTCTTCCAGACCCAACCATCCCCTCCCGGACTAAAACTTCCAGATCTCAAAGAGAAAAGTATTAGAGGTGACTTTAGAGAATGCATTTAAAACCTTTTAAAATAACAGACATGCAACATTTATCTGGTTCACCCCAATACTATTTTTTGCCATATGCATTTTGCAAATGGGCTGAGTAAATCTTAAGTCCTCTGTGTGTGTGTGGGAACAACCACTAAGAAAATAGGATATTTATATCCATATGATCCCTTATTAAAAAATAGAATAACAAAAACACAACTACAAATACTCCATGACCAGAAGGAATGTCCCAATTTACATGTCAGAAATATACAATGGTTGCATTAAGGTAAAATATTAGGATAGAATGGATGTGATTTTTCCTGCGAATAATAAAGTCTGTGGAGCATTTTACATTGAATAAGGTTGTGCCTAGCATTACCTGAACATTTATATATATTACGTAGAGATTCTTCCCATATTTCATCTCTTAGTTCAATGTTAAACTCATGCTTCCCATGCTTGTTTATACCCCTTAGTATTTGGTAAAGCACCACCTTGGGAGATTCAATAGAAAAAGAGACTGCCCTGAGAGTAACAGAGTTAAATTTGTTAATTGCTTCCAGAGTATTATGTTTACTCAATATCTCAACATTTTGTATATTCTTTTTGATGAAATCTCTCATCTAAAAAAAAACTTGAGGTGGAAATTTTGTAAGGGGCTTGAAGCTGCTCAAATGATGCAAAGTTTCCCTTAATTTAAAGATCATTTATGTTACAAATACCATTCTGTTTCCATTTAGAGAAACCTGCATCATCCAGGACAGGTAAAAAAGCACAATTTTCACAAATCGGGTGCTGGGGCTGGAGTTTTTTGTTATGTGTTCTGACTGTGTTTGGCTCCTAGTAGGCGCCAGTGCTCAGCAGTGGTGGAGACAGGTGTTTCCCATCCCCAGTGATTGAGTCCTGGAGTACTTAAGCAGGAGGCAGCCAGCATCTCATCGCTCGAGTGTTAGCCTCTGTGTGAACTGACCGGCGACTACCTGGAGGATACCCAGGCTGGCCCCGGTGGCTTAATTCCTATACTACCTTCGTTCCAAGGACCTACCAAGGACGACCTTCTACAAGACGACCAGCTATTGCTGAACTCTGGAATCCACTCTGGCTGGCTGCTTCTGGACTCCGATCATCGCCGCTCACTCAACCATACCTGTCCCCCTCCACCACACCGCTGACTGTCCGCCTACACTCCAAGCACAAACCCAAGGAACTAGTAAACTATTGGACTCACTGACTTCGTTTCCTTCGCTGTTTCTCCAGTCCGAATCCCTCTCCTCCTGGCGGATAACCATTCTCCCTCCTAGTAAGATACATTACACAGTTAATATCCAGCTTTGTTTACTATTGCACTCACCTCTCATTTCCCTTCCTACAGTTGTGCCTGCTCACCGTACCATTCCAGTCACTTCAATAAAACCTTTAAACTCGAACTTGTTTCCCTTGAGCGTGATTCTGCATGTGGGTCAGATCTGTATGCAAAACTATGACAGAATACTCGAACCAACCCGACCCAGCAGAGGCGCTCAAGGGAATTCTTTCCGACCACACTCACCTTATTCAGTCCCACGATTCCACCTTACGCTCTCTAGCCGAACAACAACGTCAGACTAATCGACAGCTCAAACAAGTAACCGCCATGTTGCAGCTTTCTTTGAACAAGGCCCCGACTCAGCCGTTAGAGGCCGCTGTAGCAAATCCAGACACCCAGCGTCTTCCTTTTGCCCGTGACGTCATTTCCCCCAGTCCTGAGAAATATTCTGGTGAGACCGGTGATTGTAAGGGTTTCTTATTGCAGTGTTCTTTAGTGTTTAACCGCTCCCCCCACTCATTCCCTCATGACGATTCTAAGATTTCCTATATTATTGGCTTCTTGTCAGGAAAAGCATTAAGGTGGGCTGAGTCCCTGTTTCCCAGCTGTAACCAGTTTGGTTGCACTTTTTCTGATTTTGAAAAAGAATTTAGACGTAATTTTTCTTTCGATACTGATCATGTGGCTTCTGGTAGGAGATTATGGACCATTAAGCAACGGGGTAGACCGCTTACTGAATTTGCAATAGATTTTCATATCCTTGCAGCAGCGATCTGTGTTTTTCCATGCCCTAGATGAGACATTAAAGAATGAACTTGTTTTAGTTGATGAACCTGAGTCTTTGGAGGAGTTTATTACCAAGGCTATAAGAGACTAAATGTACATCCTTCAATCAAACGAGGTGTGAAAATTTTGACAGGTGGGCTGGACTTCCGGTGGCAGGGCGGGACTTCCGGTGGCTGGGCCTTCCGGTGACGTAACCGGATATCATCATTAATCGGATGTTGTCATTAGCCGGATATCGTCATTAACCGGATGTTGTCA
>JAHUTJ010001041.1:0-23224 GCA_036250325.1 Characodon lateralis
GCTCTGTCCAGACCTCCATCGGTCTGATCATCCTTCTGCTTGAAGCCTGTGATCTTCTTCATCCCTGTCCACACATCTCTGAAACTGTTTTGCTGGAGCTTGCTCTCCAGCTTGTTCTTGTACACCCCCTTGCTGTCTCTTATTTTGACTTTAAGTTGCTTCTGTATACTCCTCAATAATTTCCTGTCTCCCTCTCTGAAGGCTCTTTTTTTCTTGTTAAGCAGGTCCTTCAGGTCACTGGTGATCCAGGGTTTGTTATTGGGGAAGCATCTCACAGTTCTGGTGGGGATGGTTTTATCCACACAGAAGTTTATATAGTTACACACTCAGTCATGGCATTGATGTCCTCTCCATGTGGCTGGCACAGTGCGTTCCAATTTGTAGCCTCAAAGCAGCCTCGCAGGGCTTCTTCAGCTTCCTGTGACCATCTTCTCACAGTCCTCTTTATTACAGATCGTCTCTGAACAAGGGGTTTTATTTCGAGCAGAGAAAAACAAGATTTTGATCTGATTTGCCTAGAGGAGGTCCTTGACATTTGAATAAAACAAATCTGTTTTGTTTTCTCTGGTAGAGTAGCTGACAAACTGTTGAAATGTTGGAAGTGTAGCAGAGAATGAAGCATGGTTAAAATCACCAGATATTGCCACAAATGCATTGGGATGTTGTGTCTTCAGCTTAGCAACAACTGAGCTGATGACATCACTTGCAGTGTCAGCAACAGCGGAAGGTGGAATGTAGACTGTTGCCAAAATAACACTGGTGAACTCTCTGGGTAAATAATATGGACAAAAACGTACTGCTAACAGTTCAATATCTGGACTGCAGAGATGACACTTCACAGTAACATGTCCTGGATGACACCATCTGTTGTTCACAAGTACTGCCAGTCCACCTCCTTTACATTTGCCGCTCTTCTTTAAATCTCTGTCTGCTCGTATGGTTAGAAAGCCCGGCAGAGAGACGCCGGAGTCAGGGATATGATCCTGCTGCCATGTCTTAGAGAAACACATAATACTGCATTCCCAGTACTCTGGCAGGGTCCTTTGTAGGGCTTGGAGTTCATCCAAGTTGTTTCCCAACAATCTCGCATCCATGGCGTCTCCTTTTAGAATCATCAGGGATTTGGGGTTGTAGTTGAAGTATTATTTGAGCTTTTGAGATATTAATCAGCTGCTCCCAGTTGTAAGAAACAACCCCGTTGCCATGGCAATGCATCATAACAAATATCCAAAAGTAGAAAAGTATTAGAAAAAATCCTGCCAGCTGCACAGCATCTGACACTGGAGAGGACAGTCGTCCAAAAAAAAAAATCAACTGTATCCATCACAAGAGGAATTTGAGTTCCCAAAAAAGAATCACAACCTTGAACGGCACCATTCTAGAATTCAACTAGAATACTAGTTCTAATTCTAATTCTAGAATTAATAACTATAAAGTAAGATGCAAAAAATATTAAGGGATAAGTGTGAATATATACAATCTCAACCACTTTGTCATAACATGCAGTAAGTTTGTTTCTGAAGCTCAGAATGAGGCTGAACAATAACATAAAATAATTTTACGTGTATTGATTGTTCTGCTTTCTTCAGAAGTGATTGCAGTTGGATGAACAAGCTCATAGTTGCTCCATTACACAGGTCATGAGGGAGCGGTTATTGAAACAACAAGAGCAGCCTTCTTATTTAAGCCTTTTCAGCTCACTTTGGATGAAAAGGTTAACTACATAAATATTGGATTTCTCTGAGAAAATATTGTTACAGAGGCCTGTGGCAGATGGTCTAAACGACTTCAGTGGAGTCATTTTCAGTATATACTGAAAACCTTTGCCTTCTGATCCAAAGAGTATGCAACAACAGCTTGTTAGTTAGCAAACAGGATCACAATTTATTGGTTTATTTTCAGTTGTCTATAGTAAGTATAGTAGGATGTTGATCGTCCAAATGTTGATCTAGTGCTAAAATCCAATATTCCAAAATAACCTTTACTGTATTACATTTTAAGACAATTGTGGTTGATGAAGGCCATTTGAAAACATGCTGAAAACACGATGTATTGAAACCACCACATATGTGCAGCCTTGTAAAGCTGGTAGCATGGCAGCAGTCTTGTTTTATATTTTCAACATGGCTGCCAGTCCAAATCTGCTTTTCAGCTCTGCTGCCACTGTTGGCTTTCTGAACCAAACGTCCACAGACAAACTTTCTTTCATTTTGCTTCCTTTGGTCTTTCTTTCAAATCAGAAGCAGCATATTGTATGCTAAACCTAAAAACAAGTTATATTGTGTTGCAATTTTCCAAATTATTACAGTTAACCGTAAAAATGTCTCAAGAGGACAAGGCTGATTGGTTAAATTCAGTAAAACACAAGCAAAAGCCAATACTTGCATGCAACAGTTAACAGCTAAAAAATAAAAACTGTCATAGCACAGTCATATCTGCAGAAAAGTCATTTTGTTTGAGAGAACTACAAATGCAAAAAAAGTCGGAAAGACCAAGAGAATTAGAGAGTGAATACAGGTAAGAATATGAATCTGCAAACCATCCATCCATTTATTTGTCTTTACATCAATGTTTACTGACTCTCCAGAGTTAAGGTGCCTGCATATCCCTCTCACTAGTGACACTCCTGAGCTCATTTTGAGATCTAAATGTTTCCCTATCCTAAGAGGATATGCAGTATATAATCCCTCCAGCAAATATTGTGTCTTGCTCGGGGTCATCTCCCAAAAGTACATGATTGAGTCATTTCCAGCAGGGGTGACCAGAAGGCATCATGATCAAATGCCCGACGGAGCTCAGCTGTCTCCTTTGAATCCACAACTGAAATGAAAAAGTGAAGTTTGAAAACACTTTACATAACATGTATTTGTGTGGGATTTTAAATAATTTTATGTTAATTTTCTCTTATCAAAAGATAAAAAAAATATACTGAATAAGAAAATAAGTTTCATGTCAAGTTTTCAACAATTTCAAATGAGTTTGTTTGCAACTGAAAGACTGTAAGGGTAGTACACATGTATGTTAGTTAATAGTTAGGAAACCTTTCCCTAAAGTACAAGTATTTCCTTGCTTATCTGTATATAATGTGTGTTCTCAGTAGTACCCAGAAATACTTACATTGCCTTTCAAAATCATTCATAGTCCTTGAACCTTTTTTCATCTCGTAACATTACAACCATAGACATCACTGTATTGTATTAGAATTATGTATTAGACCAGAACAAAGTAGTTTAAAACTGCAAAGCAGAAGAAAAAGAAAACATGATTTTTAAGCCTTTTTTCATTTAACACAAATGGGTGACAAATGTTTCTTGCCTTTGTATTCAGCGGCCATTAATTTGATATCCGTAAATAACAATTAGTGCAACCAATCGCCTTCAGAAGTCTCCTTATTAGTAAAAAGAGTCCACCTGTGTAAGAGTTAAGAATGAATAAATCTGGCTGTTCCGTGCATCCCTTCAGAGATTTATTTAACAAAGGTTAATGTTGTGGATAAGTTTAAAGCAGGGTCAGGTTATAAATTACACAGCTTGGGTAGATGAATTTGCTGACAGTAATTATTAATAACTATACACTCCACAAATCAACTTTATGGAGGAGAGGTGAGAAGAATGCCATTATTGAAAGAAAGCCATTTTGGTGTAGATGCAAAACTCTGTATGTGATGGAAAGTAAACATCACCCTGAAAACACCACCCTTGTTGTAAAATATAGTGGTGACAGCATCATACTGAGAGAATGTTTTTCTTCATTAGGGACGAGGAGGGTGGTTAGAGCAGATAATAGATGAAGATGGATGGAGCTAAATACAGGTTAGTCCTAAAAAACTGCTTTTGTGGTGGCAAGAAAGATTTGATATTGGGGCAGAGGTTCACACTCTGGCAGGACAGCAACACTAACAGACAGCCAGATGGTTTACATCGAAGCATATTCATGTGTTACAGTAGCTCAGTCAAAGCCCAGACCTGATGATTACATATGCTCTTCATCCAATCTGACTGAGTGTGAGCTCTTTTGTAAAGAAGAAAAAGAAAAATATACCATCACTAGACGTGGAAATTTGGTAATGACAGACTCCAAAAAGTAGTCGCTGTAATTATAGCAAAAAGCGGGACTGAATACAAATGCATGCCACACTTTTCACATTTTATAAGCGAGAATGTTTCAAACATTGTATCATTACTACTAATTTATGTTGGTCTATCACATAAAATCTCAATTAAGACGCACTGAAATTTGTAATTATATGGTGACAAAATAAGAAAAAAGTCTGAAGGGGAATGAACACTTATGCAGGGCAATGCAATGTGCTGCAGGCAGTCCATAGTGTTGTTTGTGTTCTCAATCAGTTTATAATGAGTGGGTAACACATGCATGACAGTGGGGGTAACTGTGCCACAACAATTACTAAACAACTACTTAACCCCTTACAACCGTTAAATCCAGTTTTATGACCGCTTGTCAGATTGGGCATGTGCATCAGTTAATGCCTGGAGTCTTTTACAGCAAGTTAGATTACAAAAACTATCTGCTTCCAGGATGGAGCCAGGAAGTGCTGAAGAATATGTATGAATTCTTTAATAATCTTCATGTCCTTTGGCAGGAGGGCACAGCTTTGCTTATTTTGTACATGTCCTTTCTGTTTTCAAAAAGTCGAACCAGGCACTTAATTTGTTAAAGCCAGGGTGGCCATGACAAGTGGAGTCAAATTTGAAATGGAAGCAGCCTAAATCATATGGTTCAGACAGTGCTTTATGCTGAACACATCTGTATTTTTATAATCTGTTACACAAATTAAATGCCATATGGACACATATGGAATAAAAGGGCCTGTTATAATTTGGCACATCTCTGATTAAAGCCAAAACTCAGAATTTTAAATGACTGTGAGACTTAATAGGGTGATATTATCCAGTAACTGACACAACTCATGTTCTCACCAAATTTAAAATCAGAATTATCCCTTGGTTAATGTCCCAAGCAGCAGAAATTGCCCCTGAACATTGTCATTTCTTAAAGTTTATGAAGTAAGAAATATTGCATCTATTGATTTGATGTTTCAAAATAAATAGAGATCATAAAATGCCAAAGTAGCTTGTAAATGGGTTCGGGGCATAACGGGGGTGGTATAAAGAAAGCATCTGTCATGGTAATGTGGTGCAGCTTAGCATCTTGATGTTGATGTTTCTTGTAATTAATACAAATTGCAAGAAAGTTGTAGTTAAGAACTGCAACATTGGGCACATGACCTCAAAATCTTTGCCTCATAAAACCGACCAGTAATTGAAAAGGCTGTAAAAGCACCCAGTATGCTTCACCACACTAAACGATCACCTCTAAGGGAAAATCAATAAGCTTTCTCTTGGTTTTCACTTCTGCATTTTTCCTCTGTCCCCTCCACATTTCATGTTCTCTCTTAGCTAATGGAGTGTTGATATTGAAAATGGTGTTGTGTTTAAAATCACTGAGTTCTGTGTCCTGCAAAGAATCCACTTATGAGAGGTTGATGCTGAGATCCAGCCTTTAGGACCTGCTACTGCATAATAAAACTACCTTGCAGACAAGCACACAGATGTGCATGGTTGTGCATACACATACACACTTTTACCCAGACAGTAACATAAGTGTGCCTTGACCAATGAGCCTTTTTCCTCTCAATTGGCAGGTCTGGAGGTGGTGATAGTAGTTGTGCTGTTCAAGATGAGACAGAGTGTGGGAGAGAGTAATTTACTGCTAGTTTGTCAAAAACCTCCACAGTCAATCTTGTCCTCTCATAAGCCGCAAAACTGCATAAAACTCCTCTTTGTTACCCATCTGTTTGCCCTCCTGCTAACCGACTGCTAGACTGCATCTTTTAGGTAAAAACCGGTTTATATAAAATAACAGTACAAAACATCTTAGTTTTGAAGAAAATCATGTGCAAATGTCACATTAATCTTACAACACGTGAGGCTTTTTTTTTTATGGTAATTCTTCACAGCTGCTCAAAGTGTTGCACTAAATATGTTGCCGCAATCTCCTATTTTAATTAGCCATTACACTTTCATGTGAGTGAAAATACAAAGAGTGACACGAGTGGACATGCTAAATGCTTTAATGCCGTTCGCTTGGTGAGCATGTCTTGCCCGAATAGCTCAGTGGGGAGGCTGTTAACTGTCTGACACAGAACATGATGTTTTTTTAAACAGTTGCCTCATTTGCATTTTAACTCGAGGGGGCAGGAAAACAAATGAGGCACAACCTATTGTAAAAGAGCACAGAATGAGAACAAATGCTTTCATCCTTACATACCAGCACACAAGCCACCCCATGCCACACCTCTATCCACCACAAATAATTTTATCTGTAGTTTGAGACACATTCAATAGGAGTAACTGCTAACAACTGTGAGACAGCAGAATCCTCTTAGTTGCTGTTGATTGAAGATTAGATTGTATTGTTATTTCTCTTTAGAAAACAAACAAACAAAAAAAGAAACAATAATTAGGTTTGGGTCAAGCTGTGAGTCATTTAGATGACTAGATTTTCAGTGGCTGGAGAAAGCAGCCCTGGCTGTGAACTGACACCCTAATGGTGTCGCATGGTATCTTTTTGGTTCACAGATTTTTTTAAATTTAAAGACATTGTGCAGATTGTATGAGGATATTTTTTATCTGAATAAGTTTCATTGTAAATGATACTGTAACAGTCAGTGCAGTCATCAATTGTCATAGTTAGTCTGAAGAAAATAAACAACTTTCATGTTTTGTAATCAAATGTGAGCAGCAGAAATTACAAGCAATTCATAGTCTCAATTTGATTTTGGCCTGGACTTTGACTGGGCTATTATAAAACAGGAATTTGCTTTCATCCAATCCATTCCATTGTTGCTTCGGTTGTATGTTTTTTGTCTTTGTCCTGTTTGGGAATGTCATGTTCAGGGTGTAGTGTTACTTTTGAACCATACATTGCATTTTGCGTGTAGGCCAAAATGTTCCAATTTGTTTTAGGAGTGCCTTCTTTCATGTCCTCTGTTGCTTGTGGAATACTTCAAGTAGGATTTCTTAACCCTTTCTTTTTTCTTGCCACACTTCTATAAAGGCAAGATTTGTAGATTGCACAACTAATAGTTATCCTGTCAACAGATTAGATATGGATCTCTGCAGCTCCTCCAAAATTACTAAAGGCCTCCTGGTGGCTTTCCTGAAAAATGCTCCTTACTGTCTAGTAGGCAACCGTGGCTCAGTGGGTTGAGTAGTCACCTTGCAATCATAACATTGTGGGTTCCTTTACAGCTTCCTGTCACAAGTTGATTGGGAAAGGCATTTAACCCCTAGTTGCCTACTAATCTTCGTATTGGTGTATGAATGGGTGCACATTTTGGAGTGCGACTGTGTGAATGTGGCTCTAGTGTAAAGTGCTTTCAGTGGTCAACCTGACTAGAAAATCAATATATGAAATCTGGCTATTTCCCCAGACTGTTAGTTTAGGTTGACAGCCTTTTCTTGGGTGGTTTACTGCTGTGTAATTCTCTTTCCTTTACTGCATATCTGCTTTGTGGTTTAATGGGGTAGAACAGGGATCTCAAACCCAGATTACCTATGGATTGCTGGAGCTTGAGTCAGTCAGACTCTGGGTCACTTGATGTTCCAAATCTGTTTAGGGCCCTGTGCCTTTTGTGGGCTTTGGTGTGGGTTTTCTCGTGGGGCTACTTCTGGCTGGTGTATCGGTATCAGGCATGTGTTCTTGGGCTTGGATGCTGTGGGTCTTCTTTTGGCGGGGTGCACTTTCGCAGGGGGGCTTTACTTTTGGGATGCTGGTGGGGACGCATTTGCACAGTGTGGGCTTTGTACACGGCTTTTGCTTCGGGTGCTCTTTGCTGTGTTCTATCCTCTGCTGTATGGCATGCCATGGTGGTGGGATGATGGTCTTGTGGGGTGCAGCTCTGGTCATCATGTGTGGGAGCTGCGGGGCAGGCGTTGCAGGGCTTAGCAGTTGCATGGGGCTTCTTGGCCTTGTACTGGGGTGGGGTTTGCTTGTCTGCTGGGTGGTTCCTCATGGGTGGTGTGTGCTTGGAGTTGGTGGTTTTCACCGTGTCCATATGGATGTATGGAAGGATCTGTGGTGTTGCTGCTGCTGTGGCATCGGCTCACGGGGAGTTGTGGCTTGGCTTGGCTCTGTTGTTTTTGTCTGACTGGCCTAGATGTTGGTGGTTCTATGTCTTGGGCTGGGGGCCCGATACACCCAGTACTGGGTAACCGGCCCCGGCAGTGGGTGGCGTGGAAGGGTTGCAGTGTGTGGGGTGGGGGGGTTGTGTCCTCTTTTTGGATGAGGGGTCACTGGCATTTGGATTGGCTGATGACGGTGGAGCTTGGTGTTGCTGCCTAGGCTGTTGTTGCAGTGGTGGTGATGTGGTGTGTTTGTGTGGATGCGGGGGCATTTGGGGCTGGGGTCGCTCAGGTTTGGGCAGTGCTGGCACTAGTCTAGGCTGGTGCTGGGGTGGTCTGACTGTCTCCACCCTGGAAGGAAGGGGACCACCTCTTGGCTCCGGGGGGTGTTGCCCCTCTGGGTTATTGGTACCTGGACCTGGCAGAATGGAGTATTTACAGGGAATGTGAGTAGGTGTAGGACATCCATTCTTGTGCGTCTTTATGTTGGGTGTGTGGGTATGAGTGTTTTTATGTGTTCCAATGAGGGTGGGAATGTGTGATTGTGACTGTGTGTGCCTGTTTTTGTGTCAGGTTGGAACTTGGGCTGCTCCCTCTCCTGGATCAGTTTAGGCCGTCCATCAAATGTGTTGCCTATTTCTTCCCTGCCACACTCCCTGCTGTGGCTGACGTCTCCGCTTACTGATGGATTGGCGGCTCTTGGTGTCTGTGGCTGGGAGCTTTGGTGTGTGCCGGTTCACTCTCTGTGGCTGCTTGCCGGGTCCTGGGCCCCTTGGCCCTGTCGGACCTCTGCTTAGGGTGTGATGTGCCCTGTGGTCACGGGTCTCTGGGTCCATGGCTGTATCTGCTCCGGTGTAGATGGCTGCCGGTGGGGCCTGTGGGCTTGTCGCTGCAGCTCCCTGGGACTTCTGCACTGTGGCTGCTGGGTGGTTTCCATGGGACTCTCCCCTGCTCCTCTCTGGAGGGGTTGCTGTAGTTCCGGCGGTGGTTTTCCTGGGGTTCCTGTGCTCTGGGAGGCCTTTGGATGTCTGTGGCTCTGATCTCCTCCGTGTCTGTCTCGTATCCAGTGGCACTCGCTATCATATTGCATATTTTTTTGGAGGAACCTTCTATACACAAGCGTGCTCACACTTAAACCCAGGGGTGTTTAGATTCAGGTGTCAACAGATACACAGATGTACTATATTGAGCCGCAGTTACCATTAAATACATCTTGCATATATTTGTACCGTGTGCTTTTTGGCAACATTATGTGTTTCTGCAGGTGTAGAAGCAGTCTTCTAGGGTGTTATCTTGTATTCTCTTCAACCTTCTTTCTCTCCTCTATTCTTTTCTTTTCTCTTCTCTCCCTTTTTCCTTTTTGCCCCATCTCTCTGTCTTTCTTACTCCTTTTTTTCATTTTTGTTTACGTCTCTGTGTCCATTGCAGTTGAAATAATCCCAAAGCAGTTTCTAATAAAGTGTCTTTTATATATGTCAAGCATAATATGTCAAGCAGAGAGAATAATCAGGGCTGACCTTCCCTCCATCCAGGACTTATACAGGTCTAGGGTCAGGAAAAGAGCTGCTAAAATCACTGCAGACCTCACACACCCTGCACACAAACTGTTCAGAGCTTTACCTTCAGGCCGCCGTTACAGAGCACTGTTCGCTAAAACCAGCCGCCACAGAGACAGTTTCTTCCCCCAGGCTGTTTCTCTGTTGAACATTCAATAGAGTACAAAACAACAGCATACAGATATTGCGAATGCACCTTTTTATTACATATGTGAATATTGTACATTGTAAATATGTATATTCTGTAATACAAAAACTAAACCAAAGAGCAAAGTGTACCTGAGTCAAATTCCTTGTTTGTATGTACGAACTTGGCAATAAAGCTGATTCTGATTCTGATAATAGAGTAAGCTGTAATGCTCCACTTGTGAAAGTAAATCTGTTGGGCTTTTTCTTGGCACTCCGACAAAAATTCTGAGTGCTACAGGACATTGTAAAAAATAAAAATAAAAAATCTGTTTAGGGATCCACATAAAAGGTCCTGTTGTTTCATTTTAACATGAATGTCTCTTCTAAAAATTAAGGGTTCTTCCAAGCATAACTTTTTCCAGTCAAGCTAAGCCATTTCTGCCCATTCCTTGTTATCGGGGACCTGTCTGCTGCGCATTTCCATCTTTGGGCTCAGAATTGCACTGCAGGTCAATTAGGTTAATTTGAAGGACACTAGGGTCATTTTCCAAATCAGTGGAGGTGTCTGCAGATATATGGAAAGTGTCTCTATGTCTATGTTAAGTCTGTAAAGTGTTGGTCAAATTCTTTCTGTGGTTTTTCAATGAAATTCTCATTATTATTATTATTATCACTGCTGAATGTTGACCTCTTGTTTTAAAAGAGCCTTGCATACTTGTTTGGAAAGGTTTTTCTGTGAAAGCTGATTGGTTGTCTGGAAAAAGCTTTGTCATATTCTTCTTTGACAAGTGCCATATGACAGGTAATTGTATTACATCTGTCTGTAAAACCTGCGAAGCACATTATCTCGCTATGGCAGCACTCAAAGGACAAAAAAGCATCAAATGCACATACGTGCATGGTTACCACAAGAGGGAAACATCGGATGAATTAGCACTATTCAATATTATCATAAAGAATGCCATGAAAATCTGTCCTCTAGGCCACAAGTCTGAGACCTATGGAGCATAAATAGGTACATTATGCTCCATAAACACCTTTCTATGCATCTGACATCATATCCAAAGCTTTGGAGCAGCTCCAGCTAACCAACCTACTTCTTATGTCAGCTAATTATTTGACCTCTTTGGGACACTCATAGTAGACACTTATTGTTTTTAGCTAAAAGCTAAAAACAATCTAGCTACATGTATAAAATGTATACATCTTGGGCTAGTTTCCCTTTTGGTTTTGCTTTTGTGTGTTTAAATAAAAAAAAAACAGGCATCTAAAGAATAAAATAAATATAAGCTTTGCTCAGAATATTTGCTCTTAATGCTTGTATCATAGAAAATAAAAACAACATTTAAGAGGAAAGGCATCACTTTTGATGTTGTACCGTCACATTCGTAACAATATTTTTAATAGGATATTTCTGACACTTCTGTTTATTTTTATTTTATTTGTGCATTTTTGTAATACATTCCCCAACAGCATAGGAAAAACCTGGAATAGTTGAAGTCAAATGTATAAAAATAAGTCAAGGGTGGTTTACATGCAAAAGTAATCAGAGACTTTACATGTGGCTCCATCTTGATCCCTTAGTGTACCAATTACAGAACAAGGTGTGCATGTCGAAATCCTTCCAGCAATTCCCCTTTTTTGTGTTGCTCATTTAGGCAGAATAAATAGCCAATAGGCTGGAAACAAGCGACACACACCCACAATCACCCCCCCCCCCCTCGACACACACACACACACACACACACACACACACACACACACACACACACACACACACAGAAGGGCTCACTGGCTCTTAAGGATAGATTCAAAGGTGTTGAAACTGTGGACAGCAGGTCAGTAGTTGTCAAGCTAAAGAGGCTGCAAGCTACCCATCTTCTAAATCCACACACTCACACTTAGAAATGCATCCCTATGTGAGTGCAGTTGGAAGCACCCACAAAGCTTTGAATAACAGTTTAAATTGTTCTGACTCACTGGGCTCTAATACACTTTAAAATTCTATGAATGTATTGATGTTTTCTTCTTCAAGAAATCATCACTTTTTACTTAACAACCACTTTATTGGGTATAATTGTTTAACAGATTGCCAACACAAATAGTGAATTAGCTAATTACATGACATGGTTGTCAGGAACAGACTGGCTGGTCGTAGTATTTCAGAAACTGCTCATCTACTGGGATTTTCGTGCAACTGAGTGGCAGTTGTGTTAACAAAAATACCCTGTTGATGTCAGAGGTTGAGGAGATAGGGCATACTGGTTTGAGGTGATAGAAAAACAACAGTAGCTTAAATAACCAATAATTACAACCAATCAGATGCTGTAGCCCATCTCTGAAGCAGATGGGCTACAGCAGCAGAATCCTCATTAAGTGCCAGTCCTGGCAGCCAATAACGGGAATCTGAGATGGTATTTCAAACAGGCTCACTAAAATTAGACAATACTGTAAAACTGTGTTCTGGTCCAATGAGTCTTAATTTCAGCACCAACATTTAGATGGCAGGGTCAGAATTTGGTCTATAAAATATGAAAGAAAGGATCCATCCTACCTTGCATCAGTGCTTCAGGCTGCTGGTGGTAGTGTAATGGTGTTTTTTTTTTTTTTTTGTCCAAAACAAGGGACCATCGTTAAACCTCCACAGCCTACCCATGTATTGTTTCTGGCCATATCCATCCCTTTGTAATCACAGTGTACCCGTTTTCTGATGCCTACTTCTGACAGAATAATACACCATGTCACAAAATTTAAATAATCTCAAATGTATTTCTTGACCATGCTAATGTTATGATGCTTTGATGATTAGGTTTTGGTTTCCATTTGTGTTTGTGTTTTCATCATTTCCTTGTTGTTTATTTATGTTGTTTAGGTCTTGGCATAGACTATTGTTATTTTGCCATTAGGGTTTAGCCATATTACATTGTTCCTTTGTGTTTAGTTTCTTAGTTTGTTCTTGTGTTCTGTTCTTTGCACATTTGGATTTATTTGTCTTTGTTGTCCTTTCTCTGTGTTAATTATTCTCTCTCCCTCAGCTTCTCTGCCTTCACTCTGCCACAGCTGTTCCACATCTCTACGGATTAGCTCTTCAGGTTCCTTTGTCATTCACCACTCTTCCCACAGTATTTAAGCTGTTAGTTTCTCTTGTGCATTGCTGAATCCTTCCATTAGATTGCCTGTTTCTTAGACTGCCCGTCACTCTGCTCATTACTTTGCCTGTACTTCACGACCTGCTCCTCCTGTAATTTCACTGTAAGTTCTCCTGTTGTTCTTCATTACAAAACCTGTGCACTTGGGTCCTGCACAACCTACAAACATTGGTGAGAATTGAATATTTATTGTACATTATGAATGTTCAGGTGACAAAGTCTGCAGCAACCTGGTACTTGCAAGGTATACCCAATAAAGTGGACAGTGCGTATATATATCACTATTATAGTATTTATTAGTACTCATAGTCAATCCTTGATTTGGCCTCATACATTTTAATTCCCACTGAAAGCTCATTTTTGTCACTAATTCTGTGCCACCTTGTAGCTTGAACTAAAGGCTCAGATCTTATCAAAGAATGAACTCACAGTAGTGATGAAACATGTCACAGCACTCCAGTGAAACCAGACTTTCAATGACCTGTGCAAAACTATATATTTTTTTTTTCAAATTTAATTACTTCTTTTGGCAAATGCATAAATAATTTCCCTGACCATAGGCACACAAAGCCCCTGACAGAATCATTCTGAATAAATGTTATCATCTTTCACCAAAGAGAGAAGCTCCCTGCAGCAATAGCAGAAAAAGAGACTAAATATGATCCATCTACAAAAAGCCTGGGGCAGACTGAAAACCCAGGAGACCCACTGTTTTAAACAAAGCTTAAATCGGGTTTATTACTATCAGTAAGTGTCACAGCAACACACATACATCTACTCTCTTACTTACTGAACAGAATCATGTGCGTCATGATCAAATGGATATCAATTTTAAGACTTATGTCACAGACAAGAGTTCATGTGGTTTAGCCTGTTTTAACAAGTGCGTGTTTGGAATTTTAAACCTTTTATTTTAACATAAGAAACACTGATTTAATTAGTCCAAAGAACATAAATAAAAAAATTGTCTTGTGTCTTGTTCACAAGAAGAAAGCTATTGCTGAAAAAAAGCTATAGAAAGTCCCATATAAGGTGTCTCATAAGTCATGTAGGAGACACAACAGATATTAAGAAGATAACAACATAGACTTTTGCTGAGTGGTGGAATACAGCACATCACCTTGAACACACCCTTCCCACACAAATGTGGTGGTAGCAGCATCATGCTGTGGTGATGGTTTTCTCCAGGAAGGATATGGAAGGAGGACAATCTTTGAAGAAACTGTAGTTATAGAATTAGGTGGAGGTTCACCATCCAGCAGAATAACACCCTTAAACATATAATATTGACCAACTAAAGTTCAAGGAATACTTTTGCAAATCACTATATGACACTGAATTTATTTTGGTATCCATGCTTGATTAGAGTGAAACAAAGATTTTGTTGAGGTTTGAAATTTAAATATCTGTTTAGAATGAATAAAAACATGTCTTTTAAAAAAGCAAATAAACCATGTGTTACTCACTTTAAGTGGGGCTCTGTCCATACCATATCTATATCTACATTGCTGAACTGACTTGATGATGCAACACTAGTTCAGGAAGTTCCTTTCCTTATTTGTAGTTTGCATATCTTTACTCATTTTATGTCAACTTTAGTTCATAAAAGCTTCCATTGATTCCCTTTTGTGTAATGCCTGCTGAAACTAAGGTATTCAGGAATGGCACTGAGCTGGAAGAGGAATAAAAAGCTGAGCGGCAGATGTTGCAGCAGGTGGATTATTGACAAACGCCAACACATACCTCAGGGAAAAAATCCTTTCCAGTAAATTTAGCAAAAAAGACATAAATAAAGAAGATTAATCTTAATTATTCAAAGGGAAGATCAATTATCTGCCAAAGTGGGGTGTAAAATATAACTACCTATGTGGGGCTTAATGAATAAGTCCTTTTTAATATGAAAATTGATCAGAAGCTTCCTTATAAATGAGGCCCCAGGCCTTTGCCTTTATGCTCATTACCAGAAACTAGTTTTCATTTAATGTTTCTTTTGGATAGCAAATAGTATTTTCCTGGCATGCTTCCCATACAGGTCTAGTGGTCCAAAATGTTTCTCACTGTGAAAGCAGCAGCTGCAGAAGTTACCTGCAGTAATTATTTTTGTCATTTTGGAGAAATGCTTTTGCAAAAATTTGCATTAAGAATCTTTTTTTTTCACTGAATTTACTGGCTAGCCCAGTCATTTGAAACCACCTGACCCTTTTCCATCTTAAAAATCAATAACTTCAATTATTCAAGTGAAGTCTATTAAATATAAAATGATATTTACAGGTACATCTCAAAAAAATTTAATATTGTGAAAAGGTTGAATATTTTAATGTCATTCATTTCAGAAAGTGAAACTCTATCGATTTAATACACTTGTAGTGAAATATTTCAAGGCTTTATCTTTTGTAATTTTGACCATGGCTTCCTAGTAGTGAAAACCCCAAATTCAGTGTCTCAGAAAATTTGAATACTACAAAAAACAAACAAATTATAATTATTATTATAAACTGAAATGTCAGGCTTCTGAAAATTTCTATTCACCCTAATACTTGGTTGGTCCTTCTTTTGCATGCATTACTGCATCAATGCAGCGTGGCATGGAGAAAATCAGCCTGTGGTTCTGCTGAGGTGTAATGGAAGACTAGGTTGCTTAGATAGCGCCCTTCAGGTCATCTGCATTGTTAGGTCTGGTGTCTCTCGTCTTCCTTTTGACAATACTCCATAGATTCTCTTCGACATTTAGGTCAGCAGAGTTTGCTGGCCAATCAGGTACAGTAACACCATTGTTCTTGAACCAGCTTTTCGTCCCTTTGGCAGTGAAAGCAGGTGTCAACTCCTGCTGGAAAATAAAATCACCATCTCCATAAAGCTTGTCAGCGGATGGAAGCATGAAGTGCTTTAAAATTTCCTGTAGATAGCTGCATTGACTGTGGACTTTAGGAAACCCAGTGGACGAACATCAGCGGATGAAATGGTCATCACTGACTGTGAAAACTTCACATTGGATTTCAAGCAATGCGGATTATATGCCTCTCCAATCTTCCTATAGACTTTGGGACCTTTACTTTCACATGAAAAATAAAAAAAACTTTGAAAAACTGAGCAACAATCCAGTTCTTTTTCTCCTTCAGAAGCTTGTAACCCATGTGCGAGAATAATCTGTGTGTAGTGGCAATTGATGTGCTGACTCCACCCTCTGTCCACTTCTTGTGAAGCTCCTCCAAATTCTTGAATGGATTTGCTTGACAATGCTCTCAAGGTGGCAGTTATTGCTGTTGCACCCTGTCCTACCCCCCTTTTTCCTTCCACTTATCTTTTCTTTCTTCTTTAGCAATGACCTTTTGTGGCTAAGCCTCTTGTGAAGGGTGTCAATGACTGTCTTTTGGACATCTTTCCAGTCTTGCCCATGAGTGTGTAGCCTCCTGACACAGACTGGGAGACATTTTATAAATTATGGGTTAATTTCAAATTTTGCTTCTTTTTTATTTTACATTTCACAATGTGCCAAATATTTTAACAAGGCAGCAACTGTGAAGCCTAAGCAATTGTATAGCATGGCTGTTGTGACTCTACATTGTCTTACTAAAGCAAACATAACCATCCCTGGAAAAATCATTCTTTGATAGCTGCAAATGTCACTAACATACATGTTTAGAAAATGTTTGTTTACTTCACGGGTGTATACAAGGTAAATGCATGCTGACCTGCATAATCACCTTGATTCTGGCTTTCAATTACAGATGAACCAAAACCAGGTATTTATATGCACTGTTAAAAATGCCATAACCTTTTTTTTTTTTGTCTCACTGTCTGACATAAAATTTAAGTAAATGTTTCCTGATTTTGGTGAGTTAGGACTACAAGAATTATTTTTGTCTGGTAAATACCAGACTAATGAGAAATATGTAACTTACTCTGGGCGGATCATGCACTTCATAAAATACATGGTATCATGAAGGGAAAACTTGTGATAATATTATAATGAAAGGTACCGACATTAAGAAATTAAAGCTTGTGTGCAAATGGGTCTTCCAAATTGACAGTCACCTTTAACACACCATCAAAGTAGTTACAAAGTGCCTTAAGGACAAAATATTCAATGCATTGCTGTGGGCACCGCTGAAAAGCTGTGTGTGAGCACACACAGTTTAATACTTTTTAATGTAGCAAAGGATTGCATTCACTTACAAGTTATTCCCAAAGTGTTAAACCATACAGTGGTGTTATTAACACGTGGGCGTATTTTTATTTTAGTGCAGCTTTATTACATTAATATGGCAATTTCCGTTTAACTGTGGCTTTGATCCCTGCCTGACTCTTATGAGATAGGATAGATTTTGATCCATGATTACATTAAAATCCCTGTTTACAACCTTTTGCTGGTTGATGGTATTTATTTTAGCCATAGTTCTATGAAGTAGATTATGAGAACAGATAAAAATTAGACACAAAAAGTCATAACAAGTTGCCATGTACTTACACAACATTTTCTAGTTAATCTTTATTTCTTAAATACTATGTTTTTTGAACCCTTCTTTTTATTCCTCAACTTATAAAGGGCAACATAACTGAGTTCTTCACGAGTTTTCAACTGAAATTTTCTATAAAACACAAAATCTGTTATGTGGTGCTTTTTTACTGCTTTATTAAAAACAAAGGGATTTAAAAATACTTGCTCTCTATTTTGAATATATTTTTCATACAGGTGCAGGTTCTCCCCCACTTCTAAATCATTATCCTTACCCTGCAGTGACTCATTTCGAATATTTTGGTGATCCTTTCAAAGCAAGAGGCTGACTCAGAGGCTTCCACAGTCTTTTTTTAAAGGCCTCAAAGAGCTTTTTAGATCTTGGCACGATGACACTACACATTTCAATAACAAAGTGAACAGCAGACACTAGGTGTCAGATGGACAAGACAGGCTTCTCCTGTCACTCTGAAAGAACGTTCTAATGTTTAGTACCTAACCAGAAATGCTTGATTCCAATTTACTGATTTTAAAAGTGTGATATTATATGCAGCTACTAGATTTTTTTTCAGTATTTGAATTCAGAGCATGCAATTTCAAGTTCCACAGTAGTAAGTCGTGACACTCCAGGGCAAAAAAATAATTTGTTTTACCGAAACATGTGAACATAAAATCTCTAAAGAGTGTGCATAGCCATTTCCTTGTTGAAAATAGCTTATAGAGTTAGAAATGAAATGTCTCTTTTTTTCTTTTCCCGTTACCCAGTACTGACTTCTTTAACTGGAGCTGAACTTAAGCTTAACACTAAGTGGGTAGCAAGGTTATGTAATGTAGCACAGCAGAAATTTACTGGAGAAGGCAACTGCTGCCATGCTGGCTTAGACTGCCAGTAATGATGATGTGGAGCTGACAACCCTAACCCATATAAGAGGAAGTTGGGGGAAAAAAAAAAAAAAATCTCTGAAACATTATCTGCACCTACTGCTCTAGGATTCAGCGATGTTAGTCTTTTTATACTGTATATATAAAAAAAAAATTATGTTAGTGGTTACCTTGAATTTGATTTAGGCAATGACTTTTTACCACAAATTTGTGACAGCCTATAATAGGTAATAGTTCTTATCCACTGTATTGGTGTTGAAAGTTGGGTTTCCTCCACCTCTGTACGTCCTTGCAACAGCAACAAACTTCAAAGTATTTTCTTGGGATTTGCTTGAATAGACCAACACAAAGCTGTGCATAATTGTGATGTGTAAGGAAAACAATACAGGGTTTTTAATTTGTTTTATATAAATAAAAATCCAAAAAGTGTGGCATGCATATGTATCCAGCCTCCCCAAGTAAATATTTCGTAAAACCATCATTGACTGTGATTAAAGCTCCAAATCTTTTGAGGCAGGTCTCTAACAAAAGTGCACATCGTGATACTGAAACTTTCTTCTTTGCAAAATGACTAGTACTAAAACCAACAAAATATTTCCTTTTTTAGGTTCATTAGGATTACCAAAATTAGCTCTGCTTACTAAAGGCCAGAATGGTGAAAGTTTTTTTTTTTTTTTTGTTTCCTCAAATTCATAATTTTGTATTTATTGCCATAGTATTTTGTAGAACTGCCTTTTAAACTAACATTTTTGAGCCAGACATTTTGATTATCCTTCCACAGGCCTCTCACAATAGTTTAGTGGAATTTTGTCCCATCTATCCTGACAGAAGTGGTATAACTGATTTGGGTTTGTATGTAATCTTCCTCACACCTTTTCAGCTATGGGGGTGGCAATAACCCCACAACATGTTGCTGCCTTCTCCTTACTTCACAGTTGGGAGGGTGTTCTCAGCATTGCAAGCTACCCCTTTAGGTTACAGATGATAATGGCACTCTCTCAACACCTTCAGCCAGCATCTTCACAAGTTTGTTGCTTTTGTTTTGGGGTTGAACATTTTGTGCCAAAACATGTTCATCCCTGGGATACAGAAATCATCTTCATGAATGACTTGATGGCTGGTCATTCCAAAGATGTTTACGTCTGCATATAAATGTCTGACCAGATAAACATGGTACCTTGAGGCATCTGGAAATTGTACCTAGGATTAACCAGACTTGTTTAGATCTATACATCTCTTCCTGATATCGTTGCTGATTTCTACAGTTTTTTAATTAAGTCACAAATGGATGAAGTGTATTTAAGGTGCTGCCTTCAAATACATGCACAGATGTGTCTTCATTTAACAAACAAATTGTGACATAACCTGTTATTGTCACAGTCTGGGTTTGCAGAAAAGAGCTTGGCAGCAGCATGTTTGTCAGAGTCTTCAAGTTTTATTCCAAAAAAGTTTTCAAAGCAAAACAAAGCACTGCAGGTATGAGATAATAAGTCGAGGTTCAAAACTTACACATACTGAACACTGCAGGAACATGGCATGACGAGGGTAGCAAGTGTGAGTGAGTTGTGAGACGAGGAACCAGCAAAGGACAATGAAACAAACCAACTAATAAACAGAGTGAGAACAAAGGCAGGTAATCAAGGAACTAAGAACAGGTGTGACAAGCAGGCAGAGAGGCAGAGGGAGCAGGTGAACCTAATAAAACTAAAGCATGAGGAAATAAATAGACTGCAAAAACCCAAACTAAATAAAAAGTTGAGAACACAAGACCACAACAAATTCAAAGATGTCATATCATGACAGTTATGCTTACAAAACCAATAATATCATGAGCTGGGCTATATCAAATTGGTTGACCTGTGTAAACGTTTAAGTTTGAATATTGTACAAAAATCTCAAAAAGATTCTATCACCTTTCCTTGCATTTAGCAAAATGAAATAATTTTGGTAACCCAACTGACCAAAAACAGGAAAAGTTTAGTCTTTAAAGTAAGACAGTGAGAAAAATATGTATAAAATGTATGAAAATATCTGGCTCCCTCGTCTTGAAATGTCTTTGCTTGACTTTGGAAATGATAGCTGAAATTATTAGACATTTATTTGACAACTCATGACTATTAATGTTAATCTCTGGCAGTGTATATATAAAATATTGTAAGGGCTACCTCAGTAGAACAGCCACCCATTCCAATCATGTTTAAATGGATCACTTTGTCCCCTCATTTGCCATGAATTGCAAATATATGAAATAGTTAACATAATAGCTTTACAAGGCCAGACAACCATGACCTGCCAGTAAAATAATCAATCTATCAGGGTTAACTCCTGTGAAATCCCTTTCCAATCTGCCTCCTAGAAACTTTAGTCATTTACCACAATGTTGAAGGATAGGTACCCAAGTGGAGAAAAATATAACTGAAGAGATTTAGTTTTAAAATAATGTTGTATTTAAAATAAAGAAATAAATCCTCTGCATGTTCCAAGGGTGCTACTAAATCATTGCTGAGTCCTAACTGGCTGCAAAGGAACAGATCTGCATAGAAAACTATTAGAATTAGTTTCCAAAAGTAGTCAAGAGGGACACATACATTTAGATACTCGGTGAGGGTATCCATTTAAATTTCATGCTGTCTTCTCACACTGTTTTAAATTTTGTCATAAGGGCTATGACTTTAACTTCTGAAAAGTAGTCTGGAGGGCCGAAGGGAAAGGAGGAATCACATTGAGTTAAAAGAAAACCGTGAACTGAGCAGAATACTAAGAATCTTGTCATCTTTACCCCTCACACCTAATATAAGACCAAGCGAAAGATCTTTCAAGTACATCTGTGGAGGCTGCAATGGGAGAGCAAGCCAGAGGAGGAATGTGGGAATAGCATGAGAGAAAGTTTAAAAGAGATAGAAATGCTGAAAAAGCAGGCAGACACTTGTTTTTATTTCAGCAAGAGCAGCTTTCCAGAGAACTAAAATGTATGTTTGACTGTGATTAGGTTATTTCTTGTTGGAGGCTGTGCTGTCAGACTGACTTTTGTCTCCCATTATGCTGTAATATTGGTGTCATAGTTCATTTCCCTACACAAAGATAATGAATATAACCAGAGCGTCTCACCTGAGGAGCTAAAGAAATCTTGCTGTGTGGGCTGTGGATTTACCTCCCTAAAGTACCTTTAGAGTTCTTCCTGTTATCTTTACCTATACAATAAAGATAATTGTAATGACAGATGCTTTTCTGATCTTTTCACATTTTAGTGAGCACCTCCATATTTTACCCTTACTTTCCGGATTTTTTCTTTAATTGTGAATTTAACAACAAACCAAGCTGACCTGCTCTTAATGAGTAAGACATTCAAAGGATTCTGTTGCTCTCGTTTACAAAGCTTACCTCTTTGCAGGTAGATTTCTGAGTTCGTTTCTGCTAATTATCTCTCCTTTCAAACAACCCCATCAACTAATGAGTTTCTTCCAGGCACAGCTGGAGTGAAATGTGGCTGACACAGAGAAAGGGTTCAATAGTACCATTCAGGGCACCAAAACAAACGTCTGAACAGTGGCGAATAGACATGATTTGTAAACATCTCTGCAGGCAAAATTGATGCTCTACAGTTTAGACCAATGCTGGATAATATTAAGTTTGTGTTACAATAACAAAATTGTACTCTATTATGAATTAATGAGCATATTTTCCAGATGAATGTAATTATCTAAATAAGAGGGTTTAATCAAAAGGGTTTCTGGTTTCCTTTCATTTTGTTGAAAAATTATGCTCATTTAAAACCTTTTATGAGGGTATGATACTTATTACAGACAGAGGCTGTATTTACCCTCCATTTACAGACAAGAAAACCCATTGATTTTTGGAAAGCAAAAGGAGAAAACCCTTATCACATCTATGTGTACTTCCTTTATTTTTCATGATAGCAACGACAATCCCCTCTCAATCATACAGTTTTAATACTCTGTGGTAAGGAAACAAGGGCCGGGGGGGTGGTGGGGAACAGAAAACCTAAAAATATTTTTTTTACTTTCACTAAGAGCAGCTTGCTTCACAAAAATAAATCCAGCAAAAATAATAAGAAGCAATCTCTTTGTGCAATTCTCAAATCACTGATTTTGTTGTATAGGTGCCCTGCAAAAGTATTCACAGCCCATTAACCTTTTCACATGTTGCCACATTACAACCACAAACTTCAATATTTTATTTTATGTGCCCTCTCGTCTGGCCGCCATTGTGCCTGGGGTCTTGGTTGGGCTGGCAGGTCTCTTGGTCCTGGGCTGCTGTCGGTGGTCTCGAATCGCTTCGCTGTCCAGGGTTCTTTCCTAACATATGCAACACCATATATCAGTAGGGTCTTAATGTGTGGGTTGATGGACTTTGCAGCCATTACGGCTGCACCATGCAGTGCTCCCTTCACACCACTATGTTTGGCTTTATCCTGCACCTCAATTGTTTGATGCAAAATGGTGTCCTATGTCTCACCCTGTTCCTCGTTGGCCTGGTTGCTGCTGCTCCTGTACTTGACTGGCAAGCTACCTCTGTGTGGGGCATATGGCTGCCCTGGGGTGATGCCTTGTGTCTGCCTGCCTGGGGCTTCTGCAGCCTTCCAAAGCCCAAAGCAGGAGGTGTTTCTGCCGTCCCTGTGGGTTCAATGGAACAAACTCTGAAAACATGGGGTGTAAATATTTTTGCAAGGCACAGTATATGTTTTTCAGAATACACCTTTTTTTAGCAGTAAATAAAATCTAATGAAATATAAATATTTAGAGAACAATAGGTACTGAAAACCGGCTCAGTTATGGTTGAGGTGCAAACACACCCTCCATTTCTGCTACCTGTATGACCCCCTCTCTTTTCCAATGGTTATGGTCAATCTGACAGAGAGAGGTATCCCAATCGTTGTGGTTTTTA